>JZRM01000491.1:0-11452 GCA_000963415.1 Blastocystis sp. subtype 6
AGCTGCTGCCAAGAAGGAATAAATCGTAAGCGACAGGTTCTTTTGAACTGGCATTGTTTGTTTCAAACCAAACATTTGTATATTCGAACAGAATGAAGGAGTATATTGTTGTGATGAATTGAGTTCCTGTTTAAAAGTAGTGAGCAGGAGTTCTTTATTGGTTCGTGATACAAGCTTTTGCGGCCATTTTAGTGAATGATCGCCTATCTCCAAATGCAGTGCATTGGAATCGAGAACAGAATGAGAAGGTGATTTACGGCTGTTTTGTAAAGAATAAATCGCTGGAGTTGTCTTTTTAAGAACAAGAACTCCATCGATATTGCTTTGAGTATGGGTAACTGGATTATTACAATTACATCAGATTGAAATAGCGTGGGAAGGAAAAGAGTTTGTTTTTCCACTTTTGCACAGCGCAGAGGCTATCTCTACAAAGTGCAGTTTCCCTATCTCTTAAATTCCTCTCCTAAGGATATTCCTTGCAAGATGAGTGGAAAGGAATTAGTAAGCCAGAGTGGGAGGATAAGACCTTTATCCAAAATGCTCCCTATACTATAATTGAGGAGAAGCTTCATAAGGAATGTCCTTTCATCACCGCTGATTCAGCGTTATTTCCTTCACAATTAAAGAAGAGCGTCACGGGAGTACAGCCTTGTCCTCCAATAGTGGAAAAGACGATGAAGAGATGCTTGTCAGAGGAGCTCAAGGTATAGAAAGCAGCAGTGAAATCATTATTATTGGTACCGCTACATTTTAAAGCATTCTCTTCGTCGATGGTATAATCTTTGTTTGAAACATGTATTCAAATCTTGCAAAGGGTATTTACGATTCTTTACTCAAGAAGGCAGTATTATTTGATAAAGAACCTATCCTCAAAGTGGTTTTTGTGTATTTTGGGCTTATTTGCTAGTGTATGCTGATGCAAGATTCATTTCTCAAATATTATAGTCAAATCAAGAACGGGAGCAGAGAAGAGTTTGATGGGTGTCAAAATCTCTTAGACGAGTTTTTCCAGTAGTATCAGTTGTTTCTATTTACTGGCAGAGGACTTCCTGTCTATTCATTTGGAAATTCGCTAGTCGATTTTATCAAGAAGAAGTCACAGGACACTTCAAATGAAGTAGATGATGATCTGTTCGTTCTCTCATCGTCCATCACGATTAGACAGATGAATATTCTCCTTCGGTTCACTGACTATCTAAATCACCAACTAAACTATGCAAACAGCAAGGAGTATTTCTCGGAACCATCTCTACCTGCTCCCCGGGATGGTTTTCCACATAGTAATGGACTCATCACTAGTTCGGGAGTACTATGATCATTTGGAACCTACTCTAGTTTCTGACAGCCGATCGGATTACAGCGGTTGTGTGCTAGTCGCTCACCCCTCCCTTGTGTTGGTGGACGCTGTGTATCCCGAGAGGGAGGGGTTTGAAGGAGCTCATTACCCTGCGTTTGTGGTATGTTCGTGTATGTAATTTGACACAGAAATTCCTCTTGTTTCCCCAACAGCAAGTGTACCCTGCTGTCCATCCTATGCAGTATAACTGCGAATCCCTGTTAAGCGTAGTGTCTATCCTAGTTCAAGAGAACTGTTAGAAACAAAGCATCAGTTGATCAGAAACGCAACCATTCTCTCCTCCAGGATGGCAGATCTCAAACCGTCGGCCAATGTTCCACACTCAAAGCATCGTCGGACCGTTGTGTTGGACGACGAATTAGCCAAGCAAGTCAATCAAAACATGTCTAAAGCCGAGGAAGCTGATGCTTTCCGGTTTTCGTCGGACAGGAAGAAGTGGGACTCTGTGTTTGAACATTACAATACGCGTCATCCTATTTTGGGAAATATCGGTAGAGATGCGCAGCAAATAGTCCTTACATCGTTTGCTGAACTGAGTGAACCGATGCGTGAACAGCTGGAATATCTGGAAGAACCAAAGGGTCTAGTAGCAACTGATTGTTACGAGCGTGTTTGTCTTGATTTATCGACTTCGCATGGAATCACGGGATCGATTCCCATGTGTGTATCATCACTGTCGTACTATTCATATCCTTTGGAACAGACGAGGTACTTTTAACTGCAGAATGAAGACAATTCATGAGTGGATCAAGTCGAAACAGTATCTCCCTGTGGAGATCAGCAGTGTGAGAGATTTACTGTTTAATGGTAAAGAATTGTGCAGTGCAACATGTAGATACGATCAATCGAAATGAGATGTATCCCAACATCCTGAAGCGCTTGGGTGGAGAGTATTCGCAGTGTGCAGAAGCAATTTACAGAGAGGTGAAATCATTGCGTATTTGTTGAAAACAGTGAATATCAATTGTCCTTACTGTCTGCCGTGTGCTCTCGAATGATCCAATTCAACCACAGAAGAAGTGAGAATAAAAAGAACAAACACCCCAGAAGGCGAGGCATACAATGCCACCCATATGTTTCGATAATACTATTGACTGGAATACCAGAGAAAACGCTTCCAAAAGGAGACATCAATCCATTCATACTGATCATAAAGTTGGTATACTTGCTATCCACACTCTCCAGAGCGATCAACTCGCTGAAGGAGTAAGGAATATAGAGGAAGAAACCCAACAAGAAGCAATCGATATCGAAACCAACTTCAGTTTGGATCGTCTCTATCACAGCAAAGCAAATCCCTGCGATAATCGAGCTAACTCCGCAGATCATCGAACGACTCACCATGAACGCGTCTGAAAACCAGCCACACCAGAGGGTTCCGATGATTCCTCCAACCTCAATAAAACTGATTGCTGAGGTGCTCTTTAAGGCAACCTCTTCATTCGATACGATTTCAGGAAACATCAGTAGAGCCCAATCGCAAATGACGCGCTGGACAAGAGTGCTCTGACAGTCATTTCAATCCCCAAATCACACAATAAACACAGACAGAAGCAACAAGAAGATGGACAATCCCTCAGAAACCGTGACTGACTGCGGTTCTGAATAGTCTTTGGAAGCGACGCCAGCAACTCCAGAAGTCTATAGTTAAACTCTGCAACCCACTTCTACAGAATCATCCTCATTTGCGGGAAAGAGGAAAAAGAGAGGAACCGAAGACCCAAGAACAAGAAAACTGGCAAAGATGTAAATATTTCTTGGGGCACTCGAGAGGTTCTGTGCCATCGTGTTGCATAGAATCGTCCCGATGGAACTACAGCAACAGATGATTGACCAGTACAACCCATGCACTACATCAGAAGAAGGGAAAAAAGATACAGTCATCAGGAACCCACTTCTTGAATATTATGCAGATTATCGGCCACAGCGAACCCATGACAATGTAATTCAAAGACCAGAAAATGAAGAAAGAGACATAACTAGAATAGGTCCCTTGACAAGTGATCCCACAGAGAAATGTGAGTATAAATACTATGATACACAAGCAAGAATAGAGGTAGAATAGGTCTCCTCTGACAATATGACTGGTGAAGAATTTACTTAACCCATAGAGGATAAAAGCAACAGTATTGATGGTTGCATAATTCGACCGTTCGAGAAAGCCATTTTCGATCAAGGTTGGTGCTGCTTCACCAAGCGTCCTTCTGACCGCATTATAAGCAACACAAGATATAAATAATGGTAACAAGATATGTTTACAATAGAAAGAATTTGAGTAACGAGATATAACCATTATTATGCCAGTTTAAGTTCTACTTGTATGTATTCGCGCGCATTAGGTTGCTTACTTGCTGGAGCCTGTGGAGACGCTCTCGGATATCCCGTTGAATTTATTACAAATAGTATGATAAAGTCACTGTATGGAAGTGAGGGAATTACGACGATGGTACTTGTCTCTGGCGATGCAGAAGTGTCGGACGATACCCAAATGGCGATTTATACTTCGCAAGGTTTGATTGAGGCGGATCGAAGGAAATGCAATTATCATGATACCGTCGTGGAAGTCCACAAATCTTATCTTCGATGGAATTACGGCCAAACTGGGTCCTTTGGCCCGAATGCATTAGCGCTCTATAAAAAGAAGGAACTGCTAAATGACGTCCTTACAAAAGGAGGAAAGAATAGGGCTCTGAGAGATTACCGAGCTCCAGGGAACACTTGCGTTCACACGCTCTCGGGCTGTGGTTTCTGCACGAAGGAGAACCCCAAGAACAACAGCAAGGGTTGCGGCACAGTCATGCGCGTGGCTCCTGTGGCGATTGCAAAGCAGTCTCTGGACGAGGCTTACAACCTTGGCTGCGACACCTCTGCGCTCACACACGGTCACGTGCTTGGCTGGGCATCGGGAGGCGCGCTGGTGGCGATTCTCCACTTCATCTTCGAGGGCAGCAGCATCGAGCAGGCGATCCAGCAGGCGATCCAGTATTGTGAGACGAAGCCGGAGTGTGCCACTCTCATCCCTGTCATGAAGAACGCGGTGCAGGTGGCGAAGGAGGGACTGACTGGAGATGAGGCATTCGAGAGACTTGGGAAGGGATTTGTGGCCGAGGAGGCGCTAGCGATCGCCATGTGGGCGTCTCTGATGTACCCCAATGATGTCCGTCGAGCTCTCATCGCTGCTGTCAACCACTCGGGAGATAGCGACTCCACTGGCTGCGTTGCTGGGTACATTGTGGGAGCTGCCAATGGCGCAGAGAATGTGCCGAAGGACTGGCTGGAACACTTGGAGCTGAAGGATGTAATTGAGAAACAAGTGAAGGAAATGTTGCATATGAAATGGATTGTTTGTTAGAAGACCAAAATGTGGCGTATTTCTGCCACTATTCTTTTCATTTGTGAGAGATGTTTTCGAGATGGCTCCACACTGCGAAGGAATCTGCAAGCCAACTGCTCACTGCTGCAAATAATGTGATTCAAGAGGTAGTACCAGGGAGACGTCTTTTTTGTAGACAGCGCAGTCTATTCAAGTCGTTGGAAATGACTGTACCCAATTCGTGCTTTTCCTTGACTCTAGTGAGTGAGCGTGCCAATGCCTATATTCGTGATAATATCTTGAAAACCCCTGAAGACTGTACCTATATAACATCGAATATAATCGGTATTCTATGATTAACACAGTCATTCGTAGTAATGGGTTTTCCTGGGAATCCTAAGACTCGCAAGATCGAGGGACACACCAACAACCGAGAATCGATCGCCTATTACCTCGAGACTCGTCATCCCAACCATTTCAAGCTTTTCAACCTGACGGAGGAGGAGTACGACACTCTTCTCTTCGCGAATAGTGTTCTGACACCTGTCTCCTTTCACCCGCAGGTTGCCCACTACAGTTTCACAGGCTACTCTTCCCCCAGTCTGGGTCTGTTGTTTCGCATCCTCCTCGACATGGAGGCCTATCTTGCGGCCAGCGAGGACAACGTCGCTGTGGTCCACGACTTCGAGGGCACCGGCAGATCGATCATGGTGAGCGCGGCCTTCATCCGCTGGATGGGCTGGCTGCCCTCTACGAACGAGTCTCTGGTGATGTGCCTCACTCGTCGCAATCTCCCTCAGGAGGCCATGCTGCCTTCTCAGCTTCGCTTCCTAGACTACTTTGAATCCATCATGCAGGGAAATCGCCCTTCGGCGGAAAACTTGCGATTGACACGCATTACCGTTTCGTCTCTCCCTGGAGTTGAAAATGGAACTGTGGCGCCGGTCATTGAAGTTTTTGCTCGTTTGTGGCTCCATTTTAGGTGTTTAATCGGAACAAAATCGTGTTCAGCAGCTATCGAAAAGGGAGCAAAAACCGCGGTTCTGTCACTCCTATTCATGAAAATGAGACAATCGTGTTTAAGCCAGATTGTGTGGTATCGGTAGAATTTTGGAGTTCCAAAAACAGTAGGGAAATGTGTTCGTTCGTTGTCGGCACTTGAATGCGCATGAGAAACAAACGACTCTCTTCCGACTCCAGTTTGAAACTGGGTTTATAAAGCTGTTCAAGTTGGACTTGGAGGGAAAAGATTGCGATTTAAATGTCGAGGTTCCCGGAGCCTTTCATGTTGTGTTGGACTTTACTCCTGTGGATTTGTGTACATTAGCAAATGCACTGACTTGTAGAGCAGTTTCACAAGCTCAGCAAGCTCAGCAGGGTGAGGAGATGGAGGGAGATCTCGACAGCGAGCTCGCGAAGGAGAATTCGCCCTTGTGGACCGAAATCTCACGGCACAGAGAGAGACGTACGCTTTCGAACTGACTGTGATCTTTAGAAGACAGCGATGGAGAACACGTGGAACAACACGGTTTGTCGAAGTGTGAAGTGATGAATAGATCCTCTCTCCTCTAGAGAAAGTGAGCAGAAGGAGGAAGAGCCGCTGAGCGAAGCGAGAGAGCTCGAGAATATGCTGAAATCGTTTGAAACGGATTTGAACTGTTGCATCTCTGTAGACTGTTGACAAGTAGTGGATTCCATTCACTCGGGCGATGAGATGGACGATTTCAATATCGAGGAGTATGAGAAAGTGCTCGAAAAGGGTGAACATTTATATTGCTGTTTGTTTCAAATAACCACGGGGAAGCCCTACATGAGTTGACGATTAGAAATCGACAAAATGAAGTGCATTCTGTCCATTCTGTGTACATTCCTTCTCGTTAGTGCAGTGGCTAGCAGCATCAATTCAAAACTCTCCTTTTCCACTCCCTTTACCGACTTCACGCACTCGGGTAGGTTTTCTCTCTACTCTTGTTAATGAATAGGAAGTCGTTATATCGATGGATGGAAATGTGGAGGTGATGCTGTGATCAACGAGTTTTTCATCCGTCTGACTCCTGATCGTCAGAGCAAAAACGGATATTGCTGGAGCATGAATCCTCTGACGAGTGGAGAGTGGGTCACGACCATCAAGTTCCGAATCAGCGGTCAGGTTTGGTTGGTTGAGTTCATCGAATTCTAGGGAGCGAATCTGTTTGGAGATGGCTTCTCTGTGTTTTTCACGCAGTCTTCTGCTTATCGCAGTGTTGACCATCGTGTTCTTTCTGAGGTGTAGGGAAAGATGTACGGAGTGGACGATGTGTTTAAGGGTTTTGCGATTGCCTTTTCCACATTCAAGAACACCGAGGTCAGTCCCTTGCGCTCCCTTCACCCCTAGTTTTCTCGCTATCACCGCGACATTTCCCTCTATGTGGGTGACGGCAAGACAGGCGCCTACATCCAAGACAGAGACCACACAGGCTGCTACGCACGTTATCGATTCCACGAGAAGCGTCAGGATTTCTCTGTTTGAGTGGCGGTTGGTGGTGATGCACAGGTCGACAATTACGCCGTGGTGAAGATCGGATACTCAGCCACCACCGGCATGGTGCGAGTGGCCATCGACGAGAAGAACACCGGCAACTTCCACATCTGCATCAACGAGCGTGTGGATCTGGACGCCAACTGGTGGAGAAAGGCCTACATCGGCATCAGTGCGACCACAGGGCAGCTGGCGGACAACCACGATATCCTGTCTGTGGAGACTGTGGAAGGCGAGGGCAATCCCGACAACGTGCAGGTGACTCGCTCGGAGGACCGCGAGATGGCTTCGGACAGCAGAGCGCTGCAGCAACTGCTCCGCGAGAACCAGGTGGACGTGGACAAGCTGAGCGTGACGGAGAGAGCGATCGTCCACGTGATGGAGAAGCTGCAGACACGACGTGAGATGGAGGTGTCGAAGCTGAAGCGCGAGGTGGAGCATACGCTGGTCTGTGGGGAATGTGCGAAGGAGTGATGGATAGCGGTGGACGACTCGCTGAACAACATGATCAAGAAGCTGCAGCAGCGAGGAGACGTGTCCGAGGGAAGGATCGCCGAGTTGGAGGCGTCGCTGAAAAACAAGGTGCAAACCACCTTGTCGATGGATCTGGAGGAACGGCTGAAGTTCCTGGAGAGCGTGGTCAATAGCCATGTCGCAAGTGAGGTGAAGAAGAATAGCGGAAAGTGGATCATTCCATTTGTTTTGTTGGTGGTAGTGATTGTAATTGCCTTGGCTATTGCTTATGTAGGTATGGATATGGGAGGTGAGTTGTAGAACAAGTACGTATATCTCCAGAAAGCTCATGTTTTGTAATTGAAGGGTGTTGCTTGTTTGTTAGAAAACTGGTTGTTTGATGCAAGTATCTATTGACTCGCTTTATTCTGCTGTTGTGAAGGATGTGATGAGTTCTATAGCGAGTCAACAGTACGAATTGGAGGAATCGCTGATCAGCGAAATTCAGACGCAGTGGATGAGCAATTATTCATCCCTCGCAGGTAGTCAACTAGATCTTAGTGAAAATAGCGAGGAAGATGTCGCACAACAGGAAAAAAAACAGAAGACCAAAGTAGTGGAGGAGTGATGCGTGCTGATCTGTAGAAGTCCAATGCCACTAACGATAACTCCACACAACCAACGCTGCTCGCTTGTGACCTCATGTCGCTAAATCTCCCTGAAACGGTTACTTCTCTTTGTCCCACAGTGTTCGATGTTTGTTTTCTTTGTTCGTTTTATGTATAGTTTGATGGTTCCATTCCTCAGGTATGAGCGTTTGACTTGGCTGACAAACAGGCCGATGGTCAAGAGGATTCAGACGATGACTCTTATTCTAGTGAAGAGTCGTTTCAACCGATTGTGGTGACAAACAAAGTAGCACAAACATCTACGTCTCGTTTTGACAAAAAAGATTCGTCCGCAGGTTCGTTGCAGAATTCTGTTTTTTCCCTCTCTTCTTTATCCAAGCCTCTTTCTCTCGGTATACATAAAAATGTCACACTATCGTCGCTACATTCTCTTAGCTCAGGATTTTTTTCGATAAAGTCGAATCTTCCCAAAGCAAAAGCAATTACGAAAGAGCCGCAAGTTCCAGCGGAACCAGTTGCAAAAGTTGCAAAAGCTATGGAAGTGGAACCAACTGCAAAAGCTGGGAAAGCTTCAAAAGCTACAAATGTTTCAAATGTTTCAAATGCTTCAAAAGCTACAAATGTTTCAAATGTTTCAAAAGCTACAAATGCTACAAATGCTTCAAATGCTACAAAAGCTACAAAAACTACAAATGCTTCAAAAACTACAAATACTGGTAAAACTGGAAAAACTGGAAAAGCGGCACAAGCGGAACCTACTTCAAAAGCTACAAAAACTGTGGAAGCTACACCAACTGCAAAAGCTGCACAAGCAACATTAGCTAAGAAAAACGAACTGCATCCCAAACCAGTCGAGCCTTTTAAACGGCCTCATCATAATTCGTTTGTTGACAGTAACGAGTTTTTCGCGAAGAAAGAAAACGATTTGCTGGAGTCGCAGCTCAAAGAATCTCTTCTGTCCTTGATTTTATCTCGTCATCGGATGTGCGCCATTTTGGAGTGATTAAGTCGTAGAATAAAACACAACCATTCTAAGTGGTCTGTCGTCCTTCTGGATGGCATCATTAAGCACCAGAAAGACGAAATTGTGTTTGGGAAATGCTCTTGCTCTTTTTTGTTCACTTCGCATGTTTGAGACAAACAGGAAAGATCTGCATGATCTTAGACCGTTCTTTATACAGCTGAGTCAACTGGATCTGGAACGACAGCCGTTGAGTGTTGCAGTCCTCCAGCTCTACTCATCACCGTCTTTCTCCGCACTCACCGGACAACTCCGAGTCGATTCTCTTCACCATCTGTTGGATCGTCAGATCTGTCTCCCTCATCTTCTTCGAGTTCTCAGTCAGTTGTCTTGAGATGCTTCGCAGCTCCAACTCCACCTTCGTGCCCTCATTTTCGCTCCACATTTCGTTCGCCGCTTGATCCATCATCGACTCCAGCGAGTCGTAGCGCAGCGCCAGAGACAACTTGGACTCCTGCAGCTCGATCAGCGCGGCGACGAACTGCTGTCGCGTCTGGATGTCTCTCTGGACGTTCGACAGCAGGTTGAGCATGTGGACATACACGGAATGGATTCGCGATTGGATGCTCTCGATGTCCTCGTCGATCGTCTCGACGCGCTTCAGAACGTCCGCAGAACACGTCCTCTGCTTTGCGTTGTATTCTTCGCGAAGACGCTGGAGAGATTCTTCATTGATCTAGAGGATAAAAGAGAGTGCGGCAAAACCATCGAGAGCTCACCGAGCTTCTTGTAAAATCGCTCCACGTCAGATTCCTTGCGCATATACGCAGAGCCAATAGAATTCATCAGTTCAGAAAAATTCGTGCAGTCGCACAAGAGAATGTTTTCCTCGTACTGCAGCAGCAGCGCTATGGTGATTCGAAAGAGAGCAGAGAGGCCAGTCGAAAACAAAAAACTCCAACAATTGAACACAACTCGGAGCGGCAGCGACTACATAAAACGCAACAAACAGACACACATCAGAAAAAAGTGGAATAAACCAACGAGCAACCACGATCGAGAGTTCATAGCCAATATTACCAAGATGCTCGAGAATAGCTGGATTCGTAATTCTAGAGGTGAGTGCAGACAGCCGGGCAGACTTCAAGTAGTAGCGAAGAGCATAGGTGTAAAATGAAATGGCGGGAAGACCAAATCCCCACAGCTCACGAAGTCCCAGTGCATGGATTAGGTGGGAAAAAATCTCATATGTAGTGGAAGCTACCGCACTGGGATTGGTTCTTGATGAAACTCAACAAAAAAGGGTACATCTTACAAGAAGGCTGACTTTTTTCTAGATAAGACGCCTTGACGTCCGGATCAATCTGAGCAATCATAATGGCTCCGGCGACATAGTTCATTCCTTGACAGTAGCCAAGACCCCAGTTTGTTTCACTGATGCGACGAAGCACCCTTTCTAAAACTGCCTGACCCCCATTCTCCGTGTTACGGAACAGCTGATGACGTTGGAATGTGCGAACGACGTCGCGACTAATCTCACCTTCAATAAATAAAATCAGCAAAGAAAACCATCCGTGTGTTCTGTTCGCATTAAACGAGCATTATTGAGGTAGGAGTAGATATCCGAGTACTCGTCCTCCAGTACTTGAAAATCCATCCTCTCGTCAGCCACTTCACGGTAAGATGGATCTCGAATCGAAAGTAACGTATTCCAAAATCTACTGCTGAAAGGTTCGCACAACAACCGCACGGAATGAACACATCGCTTTCGTGCTTGCGACTCCTGATAAGATTGATCATTACATCAGATTGCAATAAATCTACAGATAAGTGGTTCCCTCTGTGTCCGACAGTGCTGAATTTCCCTATTCAAATAGAGACAGTTGCAGAAATCGCGTATCTTGAGATCAGTGCAATGGTCGCGCACCTACCGTCAGAAAGGAAAGGGAAAGAGAGGCACAGCGAGAGAACACGATATCAATTGTCTCCATCCTTCATTAGGAAAACTATTCCAACAAACAGCAAAATTTCATTATTACAGTTTACTTCTTTGCATAGGTCTTGTTCAGCTCCTTCCACAGCTGCTTGTCGGACATCGCCATTCGCACGCGCTCCGCATGTCGTCTCTCTACCTCCGCCTGCAACTCCTTGTGCAACTCCTCCGCGACCGCAGGCTGCTGTCTCTCCAGGATGCTGTATCGGTTCTGTCCCGACAGATAGT
>JZRM01000493.1:0-21988 GCA_000963415.1 Blastocystis sp. subtype 6
TCGAAAATTGGCAGACTATCACTGTTCCAGGCTGCAATGCGGTCAGCGTTTAAGTCAACGACAGTCACCTTAATGTGGGGACACTTCCGAGCAATCATTGCCATCGTTGGTCCACCCACAGAACCAGCCCCGACACAGCAAATACTCTTTATCCTAAAGTCATGCTCACCAACAATAAAAACTCTTTCACTGTCATAATGAATACTCTGGAGCCATATGGGATGCTATAATAAATCCACGGTAAGCTTTTTTGTACACAGTGGAATGAGTCAAACAGAAAAATCACAGGGAGATAATGTTATGCTGTGTAAAGTGTGCAACGAGAAGCCATCCAAGTTTTTGCTAGTTGTCGCTTTAAATCCAGATATACTTGTCCTAAATGTGGCATCAATTACTGTAGTGTGGTTTGCTACAAGAATCACAAAGTGTGTAGCGTATTGTCTATTCCATGTAGGGTGTCTGCACAGAAATAAAAGAAGAAGAAAGTGCAAGGAGGAAAGAAGCAAATCGGAAAGGGAGTGAGGATACTAGTGATTCAGATTCGAATGACGATGTGATAGAATCCCTGATTCCACATGAGCAACTGGAGAGAATAAAAGAATCAGGTAGGTGCTAGCAGTTGTGCATCATTTTAGAGAGTATTCGAGAATTATTAAATGAGCCGTTTATTCAAAAAGCAATAATCAAGGTAATGCGAAGTGAAAATAAAGAAAAGGCACTAATGGAGTTGCGAAATAATTCGGAAATATCTATTTTGATTGACGAGCTTCTGCTCTGTATAGGAGTAGCGAAACGACGAGAAGATGGCAGTGTCGAGTTTCTGTATCTTTAGCTGAGTTTCTGGGTTAAACCAGTTTGTTAAAGCAAACTATCACAGACTGTGAATAGAAATTTTGAATAGAAGCTATTAGGACATTACCGAAATAAGGGCATATTATTCAATTCTAAGCAATTGTAGCATTTATTCGCGTGATTGCTTTGCCATCAAATGAGTACAGCTGTCAAATTAGATTCTGTCATCTTTGTTGACTCTATCGATGGATTTAACAACGGAATCGATGTTGAGGAGCTGAAACGAATTCTGAGAGGAGTTGGATATGTATAGCGCCATATTTTGATATTATGGTTGTAGATTGTGGAAGATACCTATTCTTCTTCCGTAACGCAATTTGTTTATTGCATTCCAAAGTGAGAATAAGCTGTTATTACTGATTTTATAGTATAAGTGAGCATCGGTTTAGTTTAGCTAATTATTCGCAAACAACTGATTACTCTCAAATGGAAATTGCTATCAACAACTGCTTAAGTCGATTGTATCAAGCCCGGCAAGAAAGGAAGACGATCTTCAGTATAGAGCATATCCTGATTTGATTATGAGCATTGTATCCTTTACGTTACTTATTACACAGTACGCATCGATTATTGAAGCTCAGGTGGGTCGTTCGTTATTACTTCTTGCAGGGTGATCTTGTTGCATTCATCTCATCTCCAGAAAGCAAAACCCGACATTTCGCCCAATCAACATGGATCAGAATATCCTGATTCATGACCTTACGAAGCACTACAAAACTGTCAGTCTAGTACAGTTTCTCGTCTGCTCATCAACAGCCATTTAAATCCTACTCTCCTCCCTCCTTCCATCGTGACTGTCCTCAGGGTCTTTCTCCTTTCCTCCCTCGAAATATGTGGAAACAGTGGTATTTATACTCTTCTCTTATTATAGAATGTATGAGGACTTGAAACGTAAGCTGAGCCGCTTGCAGACGGACTACGAAGCTCGTCGCGATGGCCGTTTTGAAGAGGCAACATGGAAAGAATCCTACATTAAACGAAACGTAAAAAAGAAGCAGATGAAGGTTCGCACCTGCGATCTTTGTCTCATTCAATTCTCGAACTATCTTGAGGTAAGAGCTAGTTATAGTAGTAACAAGTAGCATGTTAAGACTACGCAGCATCGAAAGAATATGTGCAATAGACAATATCTCTCCTTTATGCAAAGCGTCTTCACTCGACTTCTTTGCGTTGCATGGCGATCTACTCTATTGTTTACAGCTCAGGCAAATCACGTGACTAATGAAGATGAAACACAGTCCTTAACACAATTTGTGGGACCTGTAGCACCCCTCATCAGATGTCTTCACTGTGAATCGTATAATCATTCACCTTCCTTTTCTTCACTCTCTACTGAAATTCCTGGTGAAACGCCTGCTGATGGACATGGACATACTGAAACGCGTACTGAGTTACCCAACGAAACTCCCAACGAAACTCCCATCAATGACCATGTCGACAGTCGTCTTGATGGACATATGAGTACTCTTATGGAATCTCCTGGAGAAACAAGTTCACGCGGAAATGCTCCTGATACTGCCTTTCGGAATTTTTGCTTCATTCAATCAGATTGCCAGATTTCTTGGCTCTTTCCGCAGTTTTATACGTTCGTGAAAGTAAGTTGTATTTTGAAAACTCCACTTAAGTCACACATGAAGTCAACTTCATCCTATACAACAGCAGAATCGTCCCCGTCTTTTGGAATTCCGGTTTCTGGGCCTTATTTCGTTCCTTGTGTAACCAAGACTTCTTCGGGGAGTTTCATTCAGCAGCCATATATAACAGCAATTCCTTCCAATTCTTCATGTGCAGCACAAATTGTTCCAAATTCTGGAATTCCATCAATTTATGTAACTCCATATACTTCACATAAAAGTATGTTTCAACCTTACTCAGTACCATATCCTTCCTCCATTTTGCCCGCACAACAACCGATTCAGGACTCTCAGAATGCTGGATTTCCCGCGGTTCATGAATCTGGTTGTGCAGTGTATCCGGGGGGTTTCATTTCCAGTCCATTTACGCAGCTAGTTCCTTCGCAATTCTCCGGGATATTTGGGTTGGAGTCCGTGAAGAACGAGACTATGGAGAAGGTGGGAGATGGTAGAGACGATGTAGTGGTACCTGTTGTTACAAACGATGAGAAGAAACGCTCAGATAGCGAGGTAGAATTGGTTCAGACTGTATCGTCTGGAGCTGCCGTAGTTGTGAACAGGACACGCACACTACCACCAAAAAGAGGTAAAGAGAAGGTAAAGAAGGAAGTAACGGCAAAAAAAGGACATGTATTTTAGTTTTCGCGTTTTGAAGTGTTTGTTGAAATAGAATGATTCCTCTGATGGAAGAGCAGTATGAACTGTCGAAAGGGGTTGTAGAAGGAGAGAGCAAGTGACTTCTAGGATGAAAGACTTGACTGGCTTACTAAGGCACAAAGACGTCTGAGAAATCTGAAAGGCACAGAACGATTAGAAGAAGAGCTGTTTTGCCTTGCAAACTGGTTAACACTTAACAAATATGAAGAGCAAGCTCGGATGTGTGCTTATAGCGATTTTGCAAGTTTAATAGAGTCTCTTCAGCTGGAGTGTTCGTGTTTCCTCGTGGGAAGTGTTAAAAGTGGATTGTATGTGCTTGGTACGTGCTCCACTTTAGAATACATCCAAATAGTAATGTAAACGTTCTGGTTGTGGCACCCAACATCTCCGATGTTGCAAATCGAATCGTTGCAGGTTTGAAAGAACACTCAGTTTTCTACTCAATTCAATATCAGATGGATGAATCAAAGTGGACCATTTTGTGCGTTCATTCTGTTTCTTTGCTCGTATTGCTTGACATGTAGCACACAGGAGTCGATGTGGAAATTGAAATAGCAGATCGTGGTGATGATACTTTTTCTGTAACGATGGCTCATGCTCAGTCATTACCCAAATTCCGTCAGTTTTATGTCACCGTGAAATACTTCTTCCTTCAGAACCACTTGGAATGTTCGTCCTTCTTTGTTCCTCTCTCTGTACTGTATATTTTCCAAATGT
Source organism: Blastocystis sp. subtype 6 (assembly GCA_000963415.1). Classification (NCBI taxonomy): domain Eukaryota; class Bigyra; order Opalinata; family Blastocystidae; genus Blastocystis; species Blastocystis sp. subtype 6. Next base: position 3,861 of record JZRM01000493.1, read on the forward strand.
CGGAGCAAAGTCGCTCACTGAGTTCTTTGTTTCTTTCCTATATGGAGACAATGGGAAATGAGACACAGAGCAATTCTTATCCGTTTTTGTCATTTTGCAAAACAATGGAGAAAGAAGTTCATATTTTTCTGAACACGAATTCGATCGAATTCTCTCGTTCTCGAATCGTCTTTTCCCGCCAAATCTATGATGTGTAGCGAATCCGTGCTTGCTGTAATCGTGCATTTTCTACTCTGCAATATGCTTTGAATGACTCGACGGGTAATGTTTTGTCACATTTATTTCGAAACTCTCCTCGAGTCTTTGTTTGTATATTGATAGTGGATGATTCGAAGGATCGGATAAGCAACTCCCCCTATTTCAAGACTGTACAGAAAGAAAGAGTGTCGTTGCATACCTCGGTTTCTGAAGAGATATCCAAGACTATGATCCTTATTTTCTTAACAGACAGAAAAGTTTTCCATTTGTTACCGTGATTCTTTTTCTCTGCCTATTTTTTATCTTCTTCTTGTGTATTCTCACTACTCTCCTGCTCTATCTTCTTTTCAACAAACACAACACAAACTAAGCAACTATATTTTACACTTTAACCAGCAAGGGTGCTGCTTCTATCTCTGGTTCTATTGATTCCGAAAACTTTAATGAATCCATCATTTTTCTTAGCACAGAATTCACTCCTTTACCTGCCTCTCGCAATGTAGGTAAAGAAATCGTTCTTTTCACCGAAACAGGTTCTGGATCGGGACTAATCTCATTGTACACATCCACAGCATCAAAAATGGGACTTTGGCACTTCTCTTCCACTTTCTCTCCATTTAACTCCGCCATGACTCGCTCGATGGAATCCATCACGTATTGCTCGTCCTGCACGCACGTGAAGTACAGCATGAAACAAATTCCTGCCGAAACATAGAAAAACTCACTTATCAGGAAGACCGAGTCGATTCGATTGTGACTCCTATTCTTGAGCACCCCTTCTTCACCAACCTGCAGAAATAAAGAAATACAATGGGGCCTGCAATTCTACCCATGTTGTTAAAAACCTCGCTGATAGCCACCACGAGCGATCTGCACTGCGGCATGTTCACATTAATGAGCATCGTGCGAATGCAGGGTCCAGGAATGCTCAGCAACAGCCCGAGAAATAGCAGAATCGTTCCATGAAGGAGCAGAGTGACGTACGAGCCATTCGCATGTATTGAAAAGAGAGTCGAAATCAGAGGGAGGGAAACAAAGTAGCAAGATCCGATCGCTAATGGTAACAATTGCTTGTTATACGACATTCTACAAATTACCCCCGATTTCTGGAATTACAAAATGCTACAAAGAACACCTGCCAAAGCACTTCCTCCTGCAGCACCGATTCCGAATAGCAAAATAAGTGAAGAGGCCTAGGAAAGAATCGAGTGAGAGCCATACCACATCGATGGAATAATGATCTTCGACACACAGAATATTATGCAGATAGATCGAATAAACGCCCCACGGCATTGTTCCTGGTAATCCTTGCAAAAAAACTACATAGAAGCGAGATTCTTACAATACGTAACCAATTCGATGGAACCGAAAAAATGGTCCGAATTATGGACTTGCTAAATTTCGAAGAAGGTGATTCGAGTTCCAGAGAAACCTCGACATCTGCTTCAGTGATGGTGGGAGATGAAGGTGTGTGAGATGGAGGGGTACGAACTTCCCCCATTCCATCAGCTTCCCCGTTTTCAGGAAACGTGGTAACTACGAAATGAGGAAACCGTGGAAACATGACATGCTAAAGCGATGCCAGCTAAAATGCCGACAGAAGAAGTGATGCGAAAAAAGAAACGCCAACCAAAACGAGAACTAATGTAGCCGCTGAGAGTCTGGCCAGCAAGCATGCCACAACCCACCACAACAGACGACAGTACAGAAGCGAGGGAACGCAAACCAATAGGAAATATGTCGCTTAGGACAGAAACATAGACTGGAAGACAAGAAGTGATTAGTGCACCGGAAAGCCCTCTCCACACATAGAGCATATTGTAGGTGGTAAAGAATGGCAACGCTAATGCAGATATGTGGCAAGTGAATGTAATCACAAGGAACACAATCTTGCGACTAATGGAATCGGCCACAAAGGAAATAACAAGTGAGCACGGACACCCAACAATAAAAAAAATACTGTTTAGCTGACTTCCTAGATTTAATCCGCACGGTCTTTGCATACCTAAGTAAAGATCACGCTCTTCCTCGCCAAAACCAAACTCCGAGGCAAGAAGTGAAAGAATAGGAGCAAAAGCATTATAATAGAAATAACAGAGTAACGTTGACAGAGAGAGAAGAACAATGACAGGAAGGTAGTGTATAACCCTCTGTGATTCTTTGACACCAATCTTTTGTTGAATAAAGGTCACCACAAAATCCATGACGAATTCAATAACACTACACCGACAAGAGGAGGAGAGTACCTAGATGCAAATAATATGACAATAATGGAAAACTCTATAATCCAGTTCAGATAATCAACAATTATTGGCGCACCCGTTTTCCTATGCACCACTTTGTGTTTAAGGGTTTTTCCAACAAATCACTCACATAAGAAAAGCAAAAACACAAAAGCACTGTTAGACATCCCAACAGGACTTTCCTTCAATAGTGTTTTGCTGAATCGAAGAATTGATCACAACATGATAGAGAGAGCTGTACACAGACTGCAACAATTCTCGTAAAACATCTCGTTCATCAAATAGACACTTCTTGAAGTCAGTTCCATCGGTGTCGTAACCCAGTCTTTCATCAAGAGAGCCGGTAGTATACAACGAACTATTATCACTTAAAACGGACGGCGTTTTGCAACTTTCTTGAGACGGGTTTACATCTCCCTCGTTACTTTCACAAACTGACGTTATCACCGCCCAGTGGGTTATTTCGCCACCCTTACAATTCTCGCGGTGGCCATTTTCCTCCACAACAAACTTCACTTTCATACCTAGCTTCAGTTTACCTTCAAACTCACGGGAATCACTGAAGAAGAAAATTATATCCCTCTTACCATAAATCTTATGGCGACAGCGGATGAACCCTTGATTAGCCTGGAGGTACTGAATTTTCCCGATCCCTTTACTATCTGTTTCCGTAGGTTGCATGTTTCTCAAAAAGTTCTAAGTCTCGGACCTAACACCAAAGTTATATGGGCGTTTCATAAAAGATTGTGGAAAACAAAAAGAAGAATGAGAACAGATTATGAATGTTCCATGATCTGGACAGTGTTAGTTGATACTACACGAACTTTGGGTCGTGATTTGGAGTAAATCTTCACTCCCCAGAACAGACTCCAGACCCAGCCGATAAGAATAAAGCCTAGAATGAATTGTGCTACTCCACAAAAGAACACTGCGCAGTCTGTTTGGTCCTGTTCCCTATCTGTACAAGCACTAATCATCGTCCCAAGACCTACGGTACATCCTTCTGGAGAAGGTACCTGAAACAAAGACGTTGGCCACAAGTAGCCATACTCCATATCGTTGATCAACAGTAGGAATGCGAAGGCATCCAGTATGTTCCGTGTCTTCTTCCATTGGAATGTATTTTGGGATTACTTCAATTACGAAGCATGAATGAAATTGCTTCGCCAAACATGTTTCAAACAATCACAAACTATACTAACAAACTATACTTGCAACGCAACACTCTTTATATCAAGTAACACACCAGATTATACTCTGTAGAAAAAAACTCGATAAAAACCGTGTAGAAGGAATTCTTTCAACAGCAATGAACACACAGCATCTGCTTCCGTCGGTCTAGATATTCAAATCCCAAGGTACCAAACTTCACAATAATGACAGTCAACCGATCATGGTAGACCGACAGATTTGTAAAAATCTCGCGTTGCTACAGTTGATCTCGAGTCCTTTTCCTACGCGTTGCTCATAATTCTTGTCGATAATCACATCAGGGTAATACTAAAACAAATGGAATCAACATCATCTACATTGAAAATAAGTGCTCCCTCCATTCGGTACATCGTTTCTGTCCGCATCGTGAGTATGTTGTAACACTACATAAAACCACCATCACGTGCACACATCGATCACCAACAGATTCTGTAAGTCGATCGTCTTCAGAAGCATCAGTTCTCTCGATGACAGATCAAGAAGCAATTGCGACGCATGAAAATGGAAGTCTTCATCGATCACTCCTTCTCGAATCCGCTCATCGATCGATCGGAACTCTCGGAAGATCGATTTCGGAGTCGTTGTGTAGATCAGAAGTGCTTTTTGGATCATTCGAGGGAAGTCGATGAGCGGGATGTTGTTTTTTAAATCTGTAAAGATAGTCATCATCTTCTCAAACCCATTCTGTTTGTCATAAACGATCGATGTGTCTACTTTCATGATAACAGGTCGCAACTCATCAATCATGGCAACAGAGAGACAGATTAAGATGGTATCATTATAGGGCAAAGAAAACAACAAATCCAAAATAATGCAAGACTGGTCGAGGGTAAATACACCCATAAACAACTGCACAAACCAATCCCACACGTACATTTCGGTTTCAATTTTGATTTCTTGAAGTCGCAAGTATAGCAAGGGGGAATAGTATCGAAGCAGAACTTGATGGAAGAAAATCCTCGATGATGCAAAAGCCTCCTTATGTTCTTCGTCCAGACAAACATAATAATGTGCGGTAATGAAGCATTTCGTTAAGAAATACACACAACAAACAAAAGATATTCAATATGTCATGACGAAGATCGCGATTCTGAATCACCATCACCAACACGCCACTTAGTGCCAACATTCCTTGAATATACTCACCTTTCGGATGACTGTTCAACCAGTCATTTAGCAGGATTTCAAGACGCTTCGTCTTCTCAGGATCTTCACGTTAGACAGCTTCACTCACAAGACATACTTCGAGTCACTTCAGCAAATCGACACCGATCTTTATCTTCAGAAATTAACTGACGAAACTCCAAACGATCCTCAAAGAAGTAGGAAAGAGATCCTGAACTCACACGATTCCTCTCACCTTCAACTGAGTCGGGACGGGAAAATGGCTGCGGAGAAATCGCTGGAGAATTGGATCCTCGTTGAGAAGGGAGTCTCTTTGGGAAAGGAGTCGACTCAGACCACTTCGGTGGATGAGGAACTGGATTTCTCTCAATATCGGAGGAATTATTGGAATTGCTCAAATTGGCCTCCAATTGAGAAGCAGATTCCTCGATCGATGGTATAAAGTTGGAATAACCGCGGTGATCCTCACGCTCCTGCGTAGTAGGATCTCGATAGTCCCAGATTTTGAAAATATCATCTCTCGGACCACCAGGAGAAATAGAGGAAGTAGAAGGGCGGGAAAAGCTGCGTGTCTTTCCGGGAGACTTTAGATCGATAGATCTGGAACGTTGGTTGGAGAATATTTGGCTTGCCAGGAGTTTCGAACGATTCATTTCCAGAATATGACGCGATTCGTCGTCAAGATGAAGAAGTGCTTTCCATACTTCCACTCTAGATTTGATGAAATGAAAAAGACATACCGATAAGAAATAGGATAATAGATACAGTGAAAAGTGTTACCAAAATCGACGGTCTCATGATTATATCCCCTATCCGATATTTAGTTTAGAAAAACAGTACAGAAGCTGTTCTACAAAGAGAGACTCTTTACCTTCCACAACAACACCATAATAGCCTTTTCTTCGCTTTTCAACCTTAATTCTATAGATAATGCAAAATATACATAGTTTAGTGTCACCAATTGGTCAAACCATTGAGGAGTTACCCATACCCGTCCATACGTTTGATAACTACATATTTATATAATTCACAAGGAACGACTCTCTTTGAATTTTAGATACTCGTAGTTTGTGTCTATCTTTACTAATCTTCAGTACATCATGTACAATCCTCTCTTTATAGTTATGAATCTAAATAGTAAATAGTACAGTATACACTTACACTATGGAGAGGTTTCTCATGTGAAAACACATTCGATACAGGTGAAAATGTGCAGAGTACCAATATAAAAACACACAGGATTAATAAGCAGCTTGACATCAAGGAGTGAACAAGTACAAACGCAATAGCCAAAGAAGTCGTCCATTCAATCATAACAGAATAATTATTCAACTATGTCCAGCTATAGAAAGACGATTCTATATTCTATCATATCTTCATTCCCGCGATTTTTATCTATTCAACAAACAAACGTTATTTAGAAAATATCCATTTGAAAATACTCTTGAAAAGGGACAGAACCCATCGTAGAATGTACAAAACAGCTTCAAGAATGACTACTGTCCACAAAACCACAATAGCAAAGTACCACAATTCGGCATGATTTTGAGTCTATATATCATTTCCCTCCAATTTCCTACAAATCGATTCTCCGTAACCACATACCATGTTCCGTTTAAGAAGATGATTACATCCATTATCACTTCAATAAACCAAGAGAATAAAGAGTACCATTCGAAACAACCTGATCAAGAACATTGCTCACCTTTAGAGAAATAAGGTGGCAGAATTCTGTCAGAGGAACTAAAAGAGGGTTTACTACAATTAAGAAGAAGAAGAAAGACACACAGAATGATTTCAAGTAATGTCTATAAAAATAAGAAATTCTAGTGATTAAAATGAAGAGACTCGAGTACTGATCCGAAACAAAAAGGAAAGTTGAACGAACAAATTGAAAGACCGAACACGAAGATAGCGACTGAATCATGGGAGACTCTTTGATAATAACAAGAAGAGAATAGAAGTCATCTAAAATCGACTGAAAAAACACTCTGAGGATCTCCAAGGAGTAAACTTCGTATTCCCTCACATTCTTCAGCTGGTTCTTGACTAGACTATACTGATCTTTCAGCACTTCATCGACTGTGAGTGGGATGTCGAACGAAGCAAGCATTGTGTTCAACTCCTCTTCTTTCGCACTCAGCTCATTTAGTTTATTCGTGTAACCTTCGGCTTCCTACACTCAACAACCTAGAGAGCAAATACAGCTTTCAGAGAAGTAAGCTGTGAGTTCAACTTCTGTAACTCGGTCTCGAGAGCGTCAATCTCCTCTTCTAGAGACTTTTTAAGATTCTGGTGTTCCAAAGCTTGACCGGTTAGGAGATCTTGTTTTGCCTTCTATAAACAATCATTCAAGCTAATGAAATCGTACAAGGACTTCTGACAGTAATAGAATTTCTTGTTCTTGCCCTTTCTATACCCATTATGAACGAAAACAAGTACAACAATGGTTTTAGGGATTTCTCTGTTCCGCTTAGGAATATTTGTATTAAAGTTTATCTGGGCTATAGCTAGTCCGGCAAAAATAACTAGCAACAGTACTCTAGCTGCATACTCAACAGTTTCTCAATAGCCTACGATGCATGATACAGCTGACTTAGTTTTGTAAAAACTATGCTCTTCCAAAGTATATCAAACAAAAAAGTAAAGTACCCACAACTCCCAGAGATGCATCTGTTTCCGGATTTGCTGTCACTATTTGAACCTGTTCGATAATGAAATTGATTTTGTCTTGAATCTCTCGAACATCTTCATTATAAAGACACTCCATCACACACATGGCTTTGCGCAGCACAGGGTCTATTTGTTGCCGCTTCGATTCAACATTACCTGAAGTGCTCATGGTAATCGGGAGATCATCTAGAGACCACGGGAGAGGTTGCAACTTCCCGTTCTTAATTTGCTTTTTCAACGATTGCAACTCTTCGACCAAAATCTAACTTCAATCAACACAAGAGTCCGTACATCAATGGTTCCAGACAGATCATTTTCATCTACAATGCTAACATTCAACAGAGATGCGATTTTCAGCAAAAAGTTGCGGAGAGAACTGATGTATGCCTCATCCTCTGGAGAGAGCTCCGAATTCTTCTGAATCGTATTAAACAGTTTGTCTATAAATCATTCATTGTGTATTGGATAACAATTATCCTCATACTCCACAGAAACGGCATGAGATACGATCCAGAGCAAACATTGCAGCTCGTTATCCTTACAATATCCATCTCCTAGACAGGGACAACAAAGTTCTTCAAGATACTAAAACTCAGTCTAAACGACCAAACCAACTGTATTGAATACACTATCCCATTCTTCATTATTCTTTCGCAGTGGTTCGCGATCCTGGATATCATAACTACACATCACAAGTCCACAGCAGCTTGACAGACGAATGCACTGGTCTTCCAGCCAAGAAACGATATTTACGATCGATTGCTTGGCTACTGATGATGGATAGCATTCTCAGTTACAGAGTAGATTTTCTTCTTTGGAAAAAGGGCACTCAATAGCCAAAAGCCTCTTTCGAATTGCTGCAACCGTGTTTGTTCGATTCATCAGAGAACAAATGAATCCCTTAAAGTATTACAATCTTTCAAATCAACTCGCATATTTTGGTGTATATTGGGAATTCCAGTTCTCTTCAGATGACAACCCATAGAAAGTCATTCTAATAATCCAATTATCTAGATAATGGGTACATGCAACGTGTTTCTTTTAGCTATAGCAAACGTTGTTCATTCTGGAATCCAGAAAGACATTCTGGCGTTTTATAAGATGGTATTACGAAAGGCACAAACGCAACCTCCAGAAATTCGAAAGTGTATCGAGGACTATGCGCGACGTGAATTTCGGAAAAATGTAGATGCACCCTCTGCTCTTTCCTATAGGCATATGGAATCGATAAGAACGATTTCTATAAGATTGATTATGTGTGCCACCAAGGTATGAAAATGTACAAACAGTTGGACTCCCCTGGGTTTTCTGGCTTCTCATTTATGAAAGGACTTGAAAAAAAGAATTAGTTGAATTTGTTTTTTGCAATAATAGAATGTAAATTATTATATGGAACAATATACTCGTTTTTTCATCACAATGAAATGTTCCAATTATGTATGGGGACTGGAGATGGTTACTTGCGATACAAGGAGATGGAATCAGATGATCAGGCACCAGAAAGGGACATTTGGAAAGAAGAAAAAGGTTCGTACAGCACTCTCCCAGTAAATACTGTAATTGATTATCTCTCTGTACAAATCTACTTTACCATTAAGGATTAGGCTAAAGACATTTTTGAATTGTCACAGTGTTCAAAAGAAGAACAATTATGCTTGGATAATGGGGTTTATAATTGGGAGCAGCGGATATTTAAAGATTTTAACGTTGTTCCTGTTTCCAATGATTCTAGGCCATTAGGGTATCGTGATTATCTGAATCAATACGAGATATGGAAGGCAAACCAATTGCTCCATCTCGAGGAGGTTAAGCAAAAGGATGACATATTCCGGATGCTGGTACTTTTTTATTGTTTTGTTGAATAGTAGAAGTATAGCGTAAAGGTGGGACGTTTTTTGTACCTTTATGACACCTGGATCGTGTGCATTGGTGCCCCCTTAACAATAATGGTTTTTACGATTCTAATGATGCTGTACTTGACGAAGTTGATCCATTTCTCTGTCACCTTTATTTACTCCATTTTCTACGTGTATCTACTCCTACTCTTTCCTTGTGTGTGTCTGCCTGGATTATATCTTCGAGCAAATGCGAAAAAGGAAATGTATAAATAGTCCTTATTTTTGACATAGTACACCGATGTGGTTTTTAAGTAATTTCAATTCCAATTTCATCTTTGCATTAATCAAAAATGACTTTGTCACACGAGTTCGAAAAGAGCCTCATTCTTCTGTAAAGTATATTAGTAATAATGAAGTTGTTGATTCCAAAAATAAGCTCTACTTTTTCTCTCTTCTTCAAGTGTATATTATCTATTTATGCGTTTTGGTGGTTTTGATTCTCCTCAATTTGATACAAACTCGTAGGTATTTAGGGATCAGTAGCATGTAGCACCCCATGTTTCATTAACACTCGGAATTGTAATCATTTGGCTATTAGTCATAAGTTATGGCATTGTTATGACAATCAAATTTGTGTAGGTTTTGTGTATTGCGGTGTAACAATAGATTAGTAAAATCTCTAAAAGGAGAAACAAAAAAAGAAGTTGTTATATACTCTTTTGTTGTATTCCAGTGGGGTTTACTTACATCCCATATATTGTGGAAATGGCCCAATTTATACTTCGCTGTTTTGCCTTCCATTATATTAATTGGGTGTTATGTAGTCATCATGACTGCATATTTGATCGGATTGTGTCGAATTAACGCTAATCACATTATCAAAAAGAGGTCACAAATTGCAATTGCAGGAATTGCCTCTTTTTCGTTCCTTCTTTTCCTTATTCATATAACCGATAAGTACTCGAACGGGAAATCTGTACCAGAACTTGTGCTCTGTATTGAGTTCATCATCCCAGAGGTATTCTTCCTTTTTCGTTACAAATAGATTTGCTTTCTACTACCAATCAGCTTCTACTTAGTACGTGCTCATCGTGATCGTCCTCCGATTTTGGAATTCCAGAATTCCGAACTTCTTTACAAGAGTTCGTATGTACGAATTCTGACGGAGACAAATTTCAATTTACGAAGTCGACTTCATCAGCTGAGCCAGACTGAGTCTCGTTTACTGCGTTATGTGATTTGTTCGCAGCTTTTCAAGTCTTTCATTCAGCATCCGGAAATCACAAATTCTCCCTATTTTCCTGGTTTTATTGTGTTTGTACAGTGATCCATAGTTATCATGGAGTTGATAGAAGAACTGAAGAGAAGCAGTCAGCCTGACGTGATCCACACTGCTCAGGTGTTGCATGACATGGGGATCTCGTTTACTCCATTGCTGCAATCGATGATTCGAGAACTGCTGGCAGATAAAGAGGAGACGAGCGTGGAAGTTCCCTTGCTCTATGATGGGTCGGTGAGAGGAGTTCCAGCTGTGAATCCTATGGCGTCCGCGATGATCATTCACCAGAATGATGTTGACTTGGAAGAACGACTGTACTCTTTACTGGAAGAAGCTTCAGTCGAAGAACGATATAACCACTTGTAATCTATGGTGTTTGTTAGAAAAGAGCTAGAATAGTTTGGTTGGACGGAATGTTTCGGTCCTTTGCTGGAAAACTGAGTTCTCTATCTATCCGGCATGCGTGTTGTGCAGGAAAATACGTTTCTCCCGTTTTTTGTTCTCTTCAAGCGATTCGTGTTCCTGTGCGGTTTTCCAGTTATAGGAGGGATGATACTGTGTATGTCCCATTTGCAACCGATTTTGATCGTGAACATGCTTCAATCATGTTTTGGGTATCAAAGAATACAAATTTAAAAGAAGTAAATGTAAATATCCGGGTGCATTGCTTATTTTTGATATTGATCCTTTAGAGAGCTTATCTTCCATTTTGGAGTTTTTCTTTTGACTGTTATGTTCGTGTTGGCAACAGCACTGCCGTGTCTGCCTATTCTGACACGGATGCTCTTAAACGGAGAAAATGTCAGATCTATGCAGGCAATGATTACAATTATAAGCTTGTTTCCTTTTCTATCTGGCAATTATGTCTAGTTGGAGGATATGAAGGTAGCTTCTGATAATGCAGTTCCTTTAGAAATATCAATGCTTGAGGGTGTAAAGGAGATCGAGCCATGGGGTATTTATGAGCAAACAGCTTGGAGTTTTGTCAAGACGATGGTTGAGGAGGAAGTATTTCCTTGCATGTCTTTTGAAATAGGAACGTCGCAAGCTGATCCAGAAGAACGTGAAAAGTGACTTATTGAAGAAAGTGAGTTTCGAGTACAAAAATAGAATTGTAAAAAAAGTCATGATTCCTGTCGTAATTGCTCAAAACAATAATCTCCATGAATTCTTCACTATCTTCATCAGTGGTGTGACTGGTATTCCGACAGGATTAGCGATCCACAAACTTCCCGACATGAAGAACATTCCGTTGATTCGTGTTGTTGTGGTTGCTAGCAACAATGAACCATAGGACAAATATCTCATTCCTTTACTCAAATATGCATATCAAAAGTTTGTAGATAGTATCATTCGAGTACCTCTTCTTCTTGCGTTTCACCATAGTTTCATTATCTTCGCGAACAAAAGAAGTATTTGCAAATGAAAAAGAAACTAGATGCTACTCACGATATCGATTTGTTTGAGAACTATTATAGGTCTCTGAAGTGTTCTCACATAATTTCTAGGAAAAAATTCGCACGCGAAGCACGGTGGGAGAACTGGAAAGAGCGAATCTACCGCATCTTGGAGTGGTTCCACATCAACAGCAAATCCTACGCAGAGGAGTACGAGGAGTTCGTCACACAGAAGATGAAGCAGAAAACACGGGAGTCCTCACGTGAAAATGGATCCAACAGATCTTCTTCAAATTCCCGCGATTTTTATCAGATTCTGGGTGTAGATCGGTCTGCAAGTCAGGAGGAAATTATGCGGAATTTCCGCGTGAAGATTATGCAGACTCACCCTGACTATTATCAGTAGGAGTTCTTCTTCTTTTCGAAGGTAGTGGTCCCGATGCCCAAGAGCGCACGCAGGAACTCATCGAAGCATACCAGACACTCCGAAACCCGGAGAAACGATACAAATACGACCTGACTCTTCACTTTCGTGTTTGTTAACAAACATCGAAATGTACAAATTACAATGCAGTTTCCTGTCCATCAGGAGAGAAGTAGTGATAGGGCGTTTCCTCTTCTTTGTTCTCGTCCAACCCGATTTGTTTGCTGTTCAGAACTGGCTTGGGAACGACGTCAGCCGAGGCCACAGCGCCCAAGCGAGGGTCGATCGGTATGGATGCCATCGACTGGAACACCGCTGCATGCTGGGGAACCTCTGGATGGTGATAAACAGGGTCTGAGCGTGCGGAGTCCATATGTTTCAGTTTGTTCTACGGTTGATTTCCTGTCGATGAAAAACAGCATTCAGAATCGCCTCCTGCTCCTCCTTCTTCAGAAAACGACCGTCTAGAATCGAGGACACGTCGAATCTCTACCACTTCCTCGGAGTCGACGAAGAGCGTGGTTGTGTCGCGATTCGTGCATATATTTACGTTCTCGTTTTGCTACACGATGCTCCGCCTCCCACTTCGCACGAGCCTTGCGACGAAGGATAATGCGATTATACTGTTTAGCGTTTACATAAACCGGCTGATCTTCTTCGGCTCCATTCTGAAGATCAAGACGAGGATAGATACTAGCAAAGCCTTGCCCATTCTGCCAAATAGCAAAACAACTATTCACTTACAGAAAAAGGAGGGTTCACTCCGAAGGGCTGCGCACTACCAGGAATTTGATTGACAGATGACACGTTCATATAGCCTCCATATTGTTGATCCAGTCGCTGAGGTACTATACCTCGCAAATCTACAAATCATCTCAAAGTTGATCCCTCTGCCTTGATTCGCCTGATCAATCGAATAGAGGTCAGTAGCTTGCAAGTTATCTAGATGACGGTAAGTCTCCACGTTAACCAAACGAAGTCCACATGGCACCAATATCGGCCACCGTTCAGAATACACGACTTTAACGTATTCTTACCGTCAGTATTTGCCATAAACAAGAGCCTAGAACTGATTGGATACAAGAAGAATTTATGCAATGAGTGTGTTAAATGATCCAGAGTTCTCACTGAGATATCCAAGAATAGGGACATTATTGGTGTGAACACATTATTATTGCATACCATTGCACTAATTTGAGAGTGAATCTCCTCTGTTATCAACTATATTGCTCTATACGATAGAATTTCTTTGTATTTCCCCGAAACCAGGCTTCTGAGACAAAATGAGTCTTGTCTCAGTTTTCACTCTTGTCGTGGTATTCCTTTGTTACGGTTTATAGACTCCGATTTCAACCACTTTTGACAACCTTTAAGGGAATGGCAGTAGATTCATTTTCCAGTTATTTGATTTGGTTCCAGCATGTCGGAAGAGAATATGAAATACGTCAGCTTAGGGCTGCTAGTGTTCATGAATACGGCCCAAGTTCTCTTTATGCGTTATGCACGCACAGTGTCTCCTGAGCCGTATGATTCTGTGACAGCTGTCATCATGGGAGAAGTTATGAAGATTATAATGTCGTTTATCCTCATGGTAAACGACAATCGTTCTACCCGTAAAGCTGTTACAGTACTCATCGACCAAGCAAGAAAGAATACTCGTGAGGTCCTTTTTCAATGTGTTCCTGCCCTGCTTTACACTATTCAGAACATCTTCATGTATGTAGCTATTTCGAATTTAGATGCTGGAATATTCCAAATCTGCACCCGAATGAAGATTCTAATAACTGCTTTATTGAGTGTCTTTATACTGGGAAAGCGACTTCGTTTTCTGCAGTGGGTAAGTCTCTTTCTTCTTGTAGTTGGTGTCGTAATAATAAAGGGAGTGTCTGGAGGTCAGCCTACGTCAAACTCAAATTTTGCAGTTGGTTTTGTGGCTGTTCTCATCTCCTCTACCTCTTCTGGACTTGCTGGAGTGTTTATGGAAAAAATGTTTAAAGATAAAAAGCTCACTGTGTGGAACCGAAACTTTTGGTTGGCTGTCTGGAGCTTTTTGGTTGGCTTCATTACTGCTGTGTATAAAAACCCGAACATTATTTACCCATCTGAATTCTTCAAAAATTATACGATCTGGGCATGGATCGCCATCTTCCTTCTTGCAGTCGGAGGACTTGTCATCGGTTTGGTGTTGAAGTACGCTGACAATATTTTAAAGGCGTTCGCTGGATCAGCTTCGATTCTGTTGTCCACTCTTCTCTCTGTTGTCCTCTTCCACACGAAAATCACCATTCGCTTCGGAATCGGAGCTTGCATTGTCATGGTGGCAGTTGTTCTCTATAGTTACGGTGGAAGAAAGGTGGAATATCAACCTTTACCAAGAGTTGAAACTCCTTCTTCATAGAATGTTTGTTTTATATATGGATAGCAGATTTGAGTTGAATTGAGAAGAGTTCAAAAACTACTAAAGGAATTAAAGATGATGTAAATCTGGAATACATCTCAAGTCTAATAAATCACTCTTACATGAATATCTTTTGCACATTCTATTGGACTTTTTCTAATTTACTATCATTGACTGAACATGTGGGTAACACAATAGAGGAGATGATAGTGAATGATTTCAGATTCACAGTTACGACTGTATTACCTATACCCATTTTAGCCTACTAAAATGAATCATCCAATATTGTCAATCCCTAATTGATACAACATCATTGTTCTATGCAATATCATATTATTCAATGTGAAACAATCGAATCAGATGATAGGAACATACATCTCATCAATTTTCAAGCATTGTAAGGATTGCCAAGGCAGTTAGTTGCTATTCTGATAATAGTCATATCAGGTAACTTGTAAATGATTTTGATAATTTGATAATAATAGATGATAAAGTGTAGATACTGAATAACTAGAATATATCATTTCATTCAGTGTGCAGTATTATCTATATCCACATTTCTCTCTTAGCATAGTCGAATCTATGAGAAACGATAGGTGACATGGCAGCAGCGACTCATGCAACCAACCATATCTCTTGCTATAATTCGATGTAGCAGGTGTTTTGAAGATAAAGAGTAGCATGCTCTTGAAAAGCTCCATAATCGAAGTTATTTTAAACAAATAGCCTTAATCCCATTCAAAGCGATGGTTTCTAAGCAAATACTTTCCCGTCTCTACCTCCTTTACAGTAATGTACACAATATTATCTCTTTCATATCTAAAAGTAGTATCAAAATGAACCTCTCCAGCCCGAGCCTTTCGGAATCCAGTATATGAGTATTTCCCTAGGGATATAGCATGACTCTGAGGTTCGAGTTCTCCCACCACTTCACATTTGCTTTGATAAACTTCTGACACAACAACCTCCTGGTTGTCAGAAGCAGTCTGTACACGAACGGTCTTTTCCACAGGAATATGTATCATCGCTGGAATAATACACTCCACCATATCATTCACGAGAGACGTTCCCAGACTGAATACTGTCCTGTCGCTTATCACTTCGTCATGCTGAAGAGCCATGCACGCTCCCTTTGCAACGCACTCCTCAGGACTTACAGTATTCATTATCTTGTCTCTGCCAAAATAATCCTCTAGCTTCTTGTGCACTATATTTAAATGACTTGAGCCACCCACGAGAACCACATGGCTGATATTGTCCTTGGTGAGATGAGCATTCCTGAGTGCTCGCTTCACGATGGTCATGGTGTCCTCGATCTTCTCATCTAACAGATGATTCAGAGTATCCAGAGTAAGATCAAAAGTAGCATCATTGTTCAAGAATATGGGTAAACTAAGCGTGTGAGACTTCACTGAAGATAGCTGCTCCTTCGCCTCTTCGCATATCGATAACAGTGTATTCATTGTCTTCCTCCTAACCCTCGCTGGTAATTCATCGATCAAGTCCTCTCCGTAATTGTCACGATACTCAGAAAGCAGCCAATCCAGAATAATTTCATCGAAGTTCGATCCTCCCAAGAAATTGTTGCCATTATGAGTGATTACATCGATTTTCCCTCTTTCAATGTGAAGAATCGACACATCAAAACTATTTCTCCCCAGATCGTACACCAGCACATATTGGCCAATCGCTTCCTGGTCCAATCCGTAGCAAATAGCTGCTGCTGTAGGCTCATTGCGAATGGCAATTTGGCTCTCTTCAATTCCTGCATACAGAACTGCTTCTAAGGTCGCAGTTCTCTGATTAGCATTAAAATATGCTGGAACAGTCACTAGAACTCTTCCAATGTCACAACCAGTCGTTTCTCTAATTTGCTTAAACATAGCCTTTAATATCTCTGCACTAATTTCAGACGGAGTGTACTCTCGAACTTGACCATTCTGAGTAACCTGAAGATATGGCTTATTATTTCGGTTCACCACAGGTACACCACAGTAGTCAATAGCTTGCTGTACTTCTTGAGAATTGTAATACCGTCCAATTAAACGTTTCACATTGCGAACAACATCATAATTGGTTATACCAAAGTTAACCTTTGCTCCTCTTCCACACAGTATCCTGTCTCTATTAAAACATACAAAAGAAGGGAAAAATCTTAAGCCATCAAATTCCATAACTTTGTACTCACCATCTTGATAGTAATAGGCACGGGAGTTTGTAGTTCCCAAATCAATTCCAACATCCAGTGTAACCATATTTTTATGATGAAAATGTATAACTATTATTCCCTTGATCGTCCTGTTATAGTATACTTAACAAAGGATAACATCTTCTTTTGTAAATCAAAACAATGTTTGTTTCTAATATTTGTAATTTACATATATCATTTCCTCAGCCAAAACAACCTAGGACCACATATATCTATTTCTATCCAGACTAGACTAAGTAGTTGAGAGAAAGATCGATATTAACTATGATATAACAATAGATTCTATTGAGTTGTATAGAATAAATATTATGAAGCTCACTACTATGAAACTCTAAATTTTGGAAAGCAAGTAATATCATCTGTTTGAATATTATTTGGAATCTTATATATCCATCTTTATTCCTATATTCAATTATTAAAGTGAAATCATATAATTATTAGGTCGATCTTTTGATTCTGTTCACAATCCTATCCACTAATACAAAACATTGAAATCAATATCATATCTCTTCATCACTAGTCGAGATTAATAATATCATCAATGTCGAATAATACTGGCAACAATCATCTATTCATTTTATCTATACCTGATTAATACCAGATCAGCAAGAATAGGAGAAACATCTATTCATTCATTAGAATTCATTTCACTACTAGTAATTGATTTGGATTCAACATAATAGAATGAACGAGGAAGATTGACTGTTTGTAGATTCGGAATATCTATTCAATATTCAATCATTCAATATCAAACTAGAAAGAGTTACAATACGAGGTCGTTGAAAACTACTTCCATCAGAAGTGATGGATGTTAGATTCGGAAGATCTAAATATCAATTCATTCATATCAATATCACTTTCCATTTTCAATGAACAATCATCATCATCATATCTTCCTGCAAGTGCACCACTACCTAGTTTGATGGAATTCAAATGTGGAAGATCTATTCATTATTCATTCAAATCATTCAAATACTTGATATCACTGTTGATAAAGATGATTGAAATGTATAATTACCTAATGTAATGGAATTCAAATTAGGAAGATCTATTCATTATCAATATCATATCTATTATACCTTTTATCTCAAATGAAGAATAAAAGAAATTAGATGAATCACTTCCAATCTCT
>JZRM01000494.1:0-16236 GCA_000963415.1 Blastocystis sp. subtype 6
ATATCCGATGTCGATGTGACGGTAACAAACACCAACTCCATATCGCTGACACTATTGTACACACAATAGATGGGAGATTTCGCACATCGACCGTTGAAGCATTCGTAGGGTTCGGCGTCAGGACACTTCCGATAGTTCCTACAGTCCCCCTGATTCGACACGCAAGATCCATCAGGACAGTAGATCGGACGTGAACTCGGACAGAATGGCCACTCTCTGCTATCAAATGTGCAGTGCTCACAAGGACGACAGGTGGAGGGGTCTGCAACACAAGACATATCAGAGCAGAGGAAAGGAACATCGGGAGGACAGGTTGGAAGTGGGTGACATACCTCATTACTCATTTTGTTGAGTATCTCTTCGCTTATGCTGACTCCACTCAGAGCTGCGATGAACTCGTTCAGAGGGTACTGGTGAGGATAATCGCCGCAATCACCAGAGGCACAGCGCAATAGATGGGGAATAGAGCACCCAGAGAAGGAAGGGCAGAGAGCAGGAGAAGTCACACATGTTCCGTCCCAGCACTTTGTAGGGGCAGAAGAAGGACAGGAAATGGTTTGGGTATTGTTCAAATAGTCTGGATCTTCTGTTGGAGATGCATAACACACACCACTGCGCGACTTGTAAGGAGTCATTGGCGAGCACCCGTTGATCAGAGGACATTCTAGGATAGAAGACACACAACGATGATCATTGCATTGAACGGGTGTCGATGCAGGACAGCCATTCGATGGGGATGAAACGCTGCAATCCGCCTGGGACGCTGCACACTGTCCATTGGTGCAACGATGCGGACGCGACAAGGGACATCCATTCGCTTCGAGACAGTCGCCCTCCTCAGCAACACATATCCCGCTAAAGGGACCAGAGAGACACATAAACGGTAGTGAGGAGGGGCAAGAAGTAGTGTTTGTACAAAAATGAGAGTCTGTGATGCAAGTACCATCGGAGCAACGCTGGTCCCCATTCTGCAAATAGAGTGAGGAGCAGGGAGGGATTGTTGGGCACGAGGAGTACGAAACTGCACAATCGCCAGAGGCACACAGGAATGGCGCCGAGGATGAGCAGATGCTCGAGCTGTTTCGATTGAATACAGTGGAAATGAAGTTGGACGCAGTGGGCTGCAAAAACTGGAGAAGAGGATGGTTCTGATTGATAGAGGACGGAACAGTAAGAGGAACAAAACGGACAGGGCAGAGCGACAGAGACAAAACGCACAGTCCATCGGAGCAGCGATGGTAGGGAGCAGGACAGAGAGAAGAGAGACGACAGGCGTCCAACTCGCTCACACATGTATTGTCGCTGCAGCGATAAGGAGAGGACTCGGGACATGTCGAATCGATCATTTCCGTCGCATCCACACATTCCCATTCATATGAAACGCACAAGCCGTTTGAGCAACGATATGGAGCGATAAACGGACACTGGACTTCGGGACAGTCAAATTGGGAGACGCGGCAAGACCCATCATCACACAGATACTTGCCCAGACAAAAGTCAAATGCAGAACGATTCTCGTCAGTGATGTTCAACGAATCTAGTCATCAACAATCGACAAGCATACTCGAGGTGCACGTGGTCCGGTCATACACACATCTCCCGGTGATACCGCAGAAGAACAACCCATCACTGCAGGTCTGCAAGTCGGGGCAGTCCTCTGGCACACGCCGACAGCTCTGATCCCAGCAAAGAATGGGAGAATCATCTGGGCACTGGATAAAAGAACACTGATTTGGAGACAGGGCGCAAGACCCATCCTCGCACAGCACCATATTGCTCGGACAGCTGGTTTCCTTCTCACACTGCTGAATCGAGTCAACACACTGATTGTTCATGCAACGAATCGGACGGTCACGGGGACAGATCGTCACAGACGGACATGCCTCGTTCCTCTCGATGCAACGCCCGTCAGAGCACCGTTTCTGCGACGACAGACATTGATTCGTAAGCAGGACATCGTCCGAAGGAGTCGCACAAGGATAATGACTGTTTGCTTTTTCGCACTGCTCTTCAATCGACTGACTCATTTCTGTCATGCAAGCCACCTCCAGCTCAGTGTTGCAAGCATCACTTATGCAGCACTCTTCCTTCCACAGAGATTCATTCGACATCTCAAATACACAGTCCTCGACGCGAGATGTTATCATGGAGTTCATGTACGTCGACAAATCCTCGCTGGAGAAGAATGTGTACCACATGTCACCAACCACATTCATTTCGGTCAGGAACTGCTGACGCGGCAGGAAGGACCCAATCATCGACACACAAAAACCGTCGCTGCAGAGAGACTCCGATGGAGCACAGACACGAAGAACTGGACAGAAGCGCAGACTCTTGACGCAGCGCTGGAGAGAAGAACAAAACACTCCATTGTCAGGACATAGGGGTGATTCCGCCAACACCTCCGCATCTGGACAGGACAGGTCTGAAGCCACGCAGCGGCCATCAGAGCAACGGAAGGGATAGGACGATGGACAAGGAGGCAGGTGAGGGCACTCTTCCATTGAACGGACACAATGAGTCGTTGACTGACAGAATATAGGATATGCATTTGGACAAGGAGGTTTCAACTCCAGAATCCCCGGATCCACGATCATCCCTCCATCGAGAACAGATATCTCACTGCGATCCACCAACGCTGGTGGTGAATTCGTCCGCAGATACAGCACCAGATCGCTCATCATCGAGGAGAGACAGAAACGCATGGAAGGAGCGCAGAAGCGATTGTAGCACAGCACAGGACGGTCAGAAGGACACATAATTCCGGGTGAACAGTCTTCAGGACGTTTCACACACTCCTTGGTAGGACATCGGATCAGAGGAGGCAAGCAAGTGTCCTTATTTGACGGACACAGCGATTCGTGAGCTCGGCAAGACTGATCTTGGCAAAGAACGAACCCGTAGGGACAGATAGTGGGACTTGTGCATAGTGCACTCGAGAGAGCACAAGTCCCATCAGGACAGTTCACCATAAACGAGGGACACACGCCCGAACTACTCACTAAGCTGGTCTCTCGGAGAGACTCGGGAATGCATCGTTGATCTGTAGTGAGAATAAAGTGGGGTGGACATGTCACCGTATAGCGGCAACTCACGTCATCGAGTGCGGAGCAGCTGCCATCCAAGCATCGCAGCGGCTTATCTGCAGGGCACGGACTGCTCACCACACAGTCGTTTACAGTCTCTCGACACACACCACTGTCGCACCGCACCTGGCCTGGAGGACACTGCGATATGCTAGGACACTGATCATAGTTGTACACGCAAGTCGTTCCATCCCAGCACAACAGAGGAAGGAAGGAAGGACACGTGCGAGTACTAAATACACTGCACTCATCGCGGGAGAGCCCACAATGCTTCAGATCACCACACAAAATCGTGGACGTAGGACACGCTATTGTGTTCGGACAGTACGAGGCATCAGGAACACACTTGTAGTCCATGCAGAGCGTTTCACCTTCGGAGCAATACACCTCCAGAGGACAACTAGGTATCATTCAGCCGCTTCTACAATACAATCCATTCATGCGATAGCACTGGCCTGTCACGCAGGAGTAATGAGTGCAAGAACAGAGCAACTCATTGGATGTCGCACTGGTGCAGGAGGGACGGTACTCGCCATATCCCCAGCAATAACTCTCTGAAGACAAACACCGATCGGAGCCAATGAGCTCGCACGCACTGGAGTCCAGTTCACAATCATATTCGAAAATACGGTTCACCAGTTGCTCGGAAGTGGGTTGCCTGTAGCACTGATACGGTGCCTCCTCATTTTGCATGCAGCCAGGCAGGAGGACATGAACAACCGTGGGCGACAAGAGAAGGATCTCTGTAGCTCCACTCACCAGAACCGATAGAGTAGCATCCCCATACTCTACAAACGAATAGAGCAACGAGAGTGAAGAACTGTTCTGGCAACTGGACGCTGAAAACTCAAATCGATGCGTGATCTACATCAGAAGAGTCAACTGCACATACACTTTCCATCTCGATATCCAAGAACACTTCGATAGGAGATTCACTCCACACACTTTCTAAGCAATACATATTGCTATTCAGATCGTAGAGCAAAACTTGAAGCAAGATCGGCTCGCGCACCTGGATCGATTCTGGAAGAGCTGTGCTAAAGATGCTCTTCGAATAATCCAAAGCCAGTAATGGAATCGTCGCATTCAACGTTTCCGCAAAATACAGCTGCGTTCGATCATCTCGGACACGTAGCTGCATCTCTCCAGACCAGACTATAGAGAGATCGATAGTAAACGTCCCGTTCCAGTGATTTGTCATCGAATAAGTCTCTTCAAAATCCTCTGGAGAGTTGAGCCTATACACATTACTGAAAGAAACAACCAGTGATAAGGACTCGTCAGCCTGTGTCAGCAAATACCCGTCTTCTGAGCGCAGCAAGCAAGAAACTCGGCAGAATTCATTTTGAGCTGTACAACCAATAAATGAGCAGTACGAATCGGGAATGCTAAGATAGCCGGGCAGCAGGGTTGCAAACACAGTTGGCTGGTTATTCCACAGAGACCCATCACGAAAGAAGTTGATCACATAGGTACCAAGTGCTGTAAAGGACTCAATCCAATAATGAGTGGATATTTCTCGGAGGCTGTAGATCCGACATGCGATCATAGAACCATCGGTATTCGCCCATATAAGGAGAGGTCGATTTCACAACACAGGCGGAAGAGGGCAGTCGGATATAGTATTGATAATCATCCTACATTCAATCCCATAACCATCCACACTTCAAACAGGAAGCCCACAGACACGGGAAGGGCCGACAACGTGAGGAAATGGGCATTTAACAAATTAGAAACGGAAACAATGTACTGCACAACAAAGCTTGTCTGCACCAAGTTACGAGTGCCCAAATACCCGCATATTCGAGTGTTCTCTTCATTCTCCATCAGATCATCCTTCTCCTCCAATTCCACCACGGCATTCCACTCCTGCGAGGGCAGTGTCAGACGAGGGCAATACGCATCCTCGTTATACAACGCGACAGCATCTTCTATTTCAGGGATTACAGTGAAATGCAAGGAATTTGACTACAGTACAAAGATCCCGGAATCCATACCATAATGATATAATCATAGCGGAAATAGCAGGTGTATACACCCGGTGTGGAAATCGTCAAGAAAACCAGGACAGAATCAGAGTCTAGTCGATCGAAGGAAACACTGTCAGGAGAGGTGAGGACCCCACTACGATAAAGCAGGAGTGAGATAGGTGAAGTGTCTGTGAGGCTGTTTGCAAAAACGTTTCGTTAAGAAATCAGGGTCCTTTGTCAGGATATATCGCGCAAATAGAGCCGCACAACAAACTCGACATCACTTACAACGATAAATGGACTCGTCTGGATCGTAGCATTATTGGTCAAATGCAGTCCATCTATCTCCAGCCCTCTTGTAACTTCCTTATCTAAAAGCACGGGAATAACACCATCTGAATCACTCACCGCTACGGAACTTAATCCATTTTCAAAGGATGACGGAGTGACTTCAATTCCGTGAGAAGACAAGACACCCTCCATTCCTAGAAGTAGGTTGAAATACCCAGCTTCCGAAATAACAAATCGGTACTGAAACTGTGTCCCATCTTCAAAAAAAGGAAAAAGAGATGACTGACTTCCAGTGGAGTTTACTCTTTCTACTACACATCAAATCGTCTTAAAATACCCACCATATGCCTCCAGGAATCGGTAGGCCGCTTCAAAGCTGATTGAGTTTGAGTAACGATCCAAAGGAACAAAGGAAACAGAAATCGATTCCCCGGCTCTTGCGCTCGTAGGGACCACCACATCACTACGACTCCAATCGATCACGCCCACAAAAATAGTAATCAGCTGAAAAGGAGGGGAGAATGGAATGGTTCTCGTGCCTTCTGAAAGAGAGATACTCACAGACACAGAATCACTGCCTTGTGGAAGCGACGTAATGATATAAGTGACCATGATTACATTCGAAGAGAGAGATGCCTCCTCTTTGAATGACAGTTCGGTGCTTACCAAGATTTCGGAGGTAAATGATTCAAACGATCTACAACGAATCCGCTCGAAAGTGACTTACAATGCGTTTCCATAGATGTCCTGCTTGGAAATGTACAGATACAGGATATCTCCTACTCTTCCTCCCACTCCGCCAACGCCCCACACAGAATATGTTGCACTCTCCACGGTCGATGCCACGATGCTCATTCTCGTTAGGTCTTGATTGAGCAACGTGTTACAGACGTACACATCGATGAGATAAATCCCAGCATGCACCACGAGAGGATAAAAGTAGATTATCTCCCCATTCCTCCAATAGTACCAGTCAGTTGGCATGATCGTATTATCTCTGCCAATGACGCTCACATCGCTAACATCAATCGACAGCGAAGAGGGAACGATGAGAGAGAAGCCCCGAGTTACCAAGGACTGAGCGACAGTCAGATTGGAGCAGGCCTGAATAGATGAAGGCTGGACCAACTCAATGCCGGTCAAATCAGACTGATCCAAAGAGATAGTGACGTTGTGCACCACAGATTGAGCGACATGTACCAAGAGACGAAACTGGTGATTGGGACTGGACAACTGATAGTGTACCATCAGTCTACCGTCCACAGAACACAACGAACGTACCTGTCATCTTGAACAGTCGAAGAATACCCTATCAATAGAGCATCCTCCAACTCGACTGTCACGTTTTGCACAGAGAGTGAGGCACTCAGGAAGGATCCCTCGCTTGTCACATACGCTATATAAAAAGTGCCTGCGTGATCATCCATCTCGCAACCATACCCTCGTATTCTTCCAAATTACTCAGTGGATTGACCATCAGCGATCCAGAGCCGAAAACAGTCAACTGTGCAGAATAGGAGTCTAAAATCTCCAAAGTATGATCGTACACTGTATACCGCCGTTCCAAAGAATCGGAAACAAACACTGTTAATGAGTGGTTTCCAATTGCCACCGCCTCAAACACACAGCGCAGATATGTCGTCTTTTCCATCTCATAAAACAGAACAGATTGGTTAAAGGGGGTGACATGCTGCAAATAAGCAGTGTAGTCCTGAACAGAAACTGTCCGACTCCTAGAATCTCGTAACTGAATCAACAGTGTATAGGTTGATCCCGTGTGAGTCAAACTTGACCAAGTACGTGCTGGACTACAGTTGAATGCACCGACAGTTTCTACTCAATCAGATAAGATGAGGTTTGCGGGAAGAATTGCGTAAAGATATATGGCTCTTGTGAAAACGAATCCACGCAGTTCACAGTGATCTCTACATCTCTTCCAGTGATCGCCTCTTGTATCACCGGGAAATAAATGGGATATTCTGGATCCGAACTGGGTATTGCCTCCATGTCACGCGAATCGACTGACACAGAAATGCTTGCGGGATTGAAATCACGATAATGCAGTGGGTATCCGTACTGGTCATTCACATATAAAGTCAAATAGTTCATATACCCGATAGAAATCATGCTAGGCCAGTGGAAATCAAGGAATCGACTCGCTCGACGCAAAGGATATGTTGATCTTGAGATTGGAGCAAGACAGCAGGGTTGGGACAATCGTTACTTGTTTTGTCAGCCGAATCATGGATGTGGACACATCTTGCAGAATCGCAGCTCGAGGGAGCTCGCTCTCAATCCACACCACGTTCGATCCTGACTGCACCGTCGTGGATTCCAATTCTCCGATATAAACTCGAATGATTACAGATGCAGCAACATGAGTTTGGACAAAGCATCGATACGCGGAAGTACTCGTCCGATTCTCGTAGAAGCAGCAGTACTCGAAATCTAAAAATGGAGACAAGTTATCCAGCAGGGTGAGCCGAAGAGCAATGGAGTAATATGTTGCAGGGATCAAAATGGAATCGCGGCTATACAGCGTGATTTCCATCTCGAAGAGATGCTTCGCAACGAGTTGCGACTCCTCACTAACCATCGACAATATGGACAGCGAAGAAGGGGCGCTTGGAGTCACGGTGACAGAGCAGGTGCAACCCTCCATCTCTGTGCCGTTGATATAAAGAGTGAATGTGAACACCTCAGTACGATTGGTACTCAGAACAAAGTTGTAGCGAGTGGAAGAAATGTCTAGTAAATCTGGAGTGATCGAGTGATAGGGATCAGGTCTGAACTGGATATCATAGCTAGAAGAGGGCGGTATGACATTATCATAAGTATCATACAACACAACACCAAAGGAAAGACGGTCCCCGGCACACATTGTAGATTCGAAGTCTTGTATCTCTGCGTGATCCAATTCCAGAGGGAAAATGTGCGCACAGGCAAAACACGGAGTAGAGGAGATGGGAACGCCATCCATCAGAACCACAACATCGTAATAGTCAGCTACGTCGGTAGAAAAACAGAGATCAAATGACGACTGTACTGTGTCCGTTGATGGCTCTAGAGTGCAATTGGTAAACTGCATATTGTGAGTATCTATGCATCACACAAATCTCCAGCCACCACTTTGGCCCTCAATAAGCAACTGCACATGCTGATAGAAGATCAACGGTGATAATCGGTAATTGATTGTATTCTGCAAGTAGACAGTGAAATGAAATTCGCCATGGGCCGCGACTTCCTGCTGGTAGAGGGCGCTCACATCCACCACGAAGGCATTTGCTGTTGGCCAGTACACCTGAATAGAAGCATTCGACAGCCAGAGAGGGCTCTACCAGTAACGCAAAAACTCTTCTGTACAGATGTGCCAGAGACAATCTGGAACTCGACAGATTCGTCGAACAAGCTTGTTATCGCCTACGTCTCACATCCTACTACAAGCCATACAGCATCCACTGCAAAAATAGGCTCTCCTCCCCAATCCACATAAACGTTGACATAGTGATACAGCACATGCAAATTGAGTTCGATGTGATGCTCTTCGCCATCGAACAGGGGGACAAAATGAGTGACAGAATACACGACAGGAGTGGGACCTGGGAACACCATATAGATCGCTACGAATTAGCACAATCACAGGAAGCAACAATTCGCAAGTATCACAAACCCTATGCTTCCCTCTTCTACAGAGCACACATCATTCGTCCATGCATTGTTCATCACCATCCCTGCACGCAAAGGAATCGAACTCATCCCAGCAACACCCTTGACGAGCACACAGAAGAAAGGGACGGTGTCGGAGCGTGCACTCGAACTGGACTGGATGTCAAACGCAATGCGATAAAAATCCAGACGATCGAGAGAAAGAGAAACGAATCCGCTGTACTGGAGTCGTGCCACCGACTCGCTCTCCCAGAACACCTGGTCATTTGCTACTGCCGTCTGAGAAGTCACTCCCACTTCATGATTCAGAACGGCCTCGAAGTCCACCGCTTTCTGCGCACTTGTCTGCCAAACGAGAGAAGAACGCAAGGAGGGGGAAATGCTGCAAGAACGGGAAGCACCATACACACGAAGCGTGTAATAATCTACAGACTGGGACTGGAGCAACTCGTTGATCCACATAGTTCTCGATCCTTTGACTCCCACACTACAACTGACTACGGAAACCAAACCAAACCCCATTTTCTGATAAATAAGCTTACCATTCAAATAAACCATGATCGTATCGGTCGTCTCAATGTGAATCCAGTCATTTCCTGTTTCATTGAAGCGGAAGACCTCCATGTACTGAAAAGTAAACCAGCACCGAATCCCCAGTTCCGATTCACGGAGAGTTGTGGTGTCGGATGGGGTCGGAAGTGGATAAAAGTAGGGACTACAACAAAGCCCAGGAAAGAAAGTACTTGTGATACTCATAAGAGAGAGCGTCACTGCTGCGAATGCGAACCATCATTATCTTGTCCACCTCGTTATATCCCTCCTCGTTATGGAACCATGCGGAAAAGTGCTCATATGGAGACGAGAGAAGTCTCGGTGTATCGTCACTCTGCAGCATTAAATCAATTGAAACGCTCTCCTCGCCAGAGCCAACTTCAAAGTCGCTAAGTGACTGAAGAGATGAGCATTCGGGCGTGTCTTCACAGCTCCTTTCGGGACAAATGGACTCGTCAATGGCGACCAAATTCAAATAGTCCAAGTGGTCCTCGATAATCGCGCGGCGAGGCACACAGGCACAAGAGATCCCACTGCAGTGCGATGCGTTGGGATGAATAGAGCGAAACACGGTGTTCGTCAAGGAGATATCTACTGATCATGCGCTCCGATCCGCTACATTGGTAGGACACATAGAGACGAAGACGATTCGTTAGGAGAGGATTCGTCTGCCCCACGATTGAATCGACAGACTCCTCCGCGTCACTCGAGTAGATATCGCCAAACAGCACGCTTCAGTTGAGTCATGCAATCAGCAATACATGGGATACAACTCGGCCTTCGAATAGTCGATGGGGTAATTCACCTCGAACTTCTCGGCGAGGAACTCCACGTTGGTGTCGATCGACTTTGCGTTGTGCATGCAGCTGCGAATGCCAATGCCCCTATCCGTGATGGACAGCGAGTCTCCGCGATAAGAATAGCGTTCCGTTTCGACTAGATAGTAGTTGCCGTCCTTCAAATGATAGCATTTCACCTGCGATGATGCATCGTCAGGAAGCAGCTCGTTCAGCAGCACTCGCTTCAACACGGTCGGGTCCGAAAACGTGATCTTCCAATAGCGGTCCTCATCCCACACCCCCTTGTTCAAGATGAGAAGTTGATTAATGTAGCTTGGTAATTGCTCGGGAGGAAACATGCCTTGGAATCAACGCAACATCATACTCGTACCGTGTAACTCATCTGCGTCATCGTCATGGATATCTTATTATGAAAGAGACATCAAGTGTACCCTCAAGCTGTCTTTCAGCAAAGTATGCAAATCCATCTGTTGAGCGGAGCCAGTCTACATAGCTCCGGCGGTTTGAAATCTTGGCAGAATTCGAAGTAGCGTAAAACAGCTGCCACATCGAGTTGTTAAATAGTTTACAGTAGGACTACTCCTCATAGCGAAAAAGTACTATTTACGATGGTAGCCGCTTCTTTACTGCTCCCAATCCAAAAAGCGCCTTCTTCCAAAATTCCGTTCATTCCAAATACATCAAAGCATGTTGCAGCGGGTGATTGTGAAGTGCGACCTATTCATGGGGAAAGAGAAGATGGATACCATAGTCAAAGTCACGGCAGAGTGACTCTGTGAACAGCAACAGAACGATGAGCAACATTAGTCCATGACTCATTTCAACAATCAACAAAAACAAAATGTCATTCTTGGAAGGTGACATCGAAGATATTTCGCCGGGTATTGCACAGGATATCCCTCAGATTGCCCCTGAAGTTCGAATCGTTTGCTCTGCTGCTCTTGCATCAGGTCTAGAAGCACCCCGAAAATGACATAGACGAGCAGAATATCCAGGTGGCGCAGGATTGCATCATTCCAGAACGTTATAAGCTGTGGATTGTTACTTTTGGCTGTGCACACAATTTTGCCGATGGGGAGTACATGAAGGTGTGCTGTCTCTTCTCCTTAGCATTCTAGGGAATCCTCTCCGATTATGGTTTTCACATTGTTGAGAATCGCGATGAAGCTGTACTGTGGTAGTTTTTTACTGGCGCTACGTTCACACAAAGGGTGTTGAATAGTTGCACTGTCAAGGATCCCTCAGAGACCGTTTTTCGCAACTACATCGCAGAAGCAAAGCAGAAGGGGAAGAGGATTGTGGTTGCAGGCTGCGTTCCCCAGGGTTGCTGTCAGGTCGGTGTTTGACTCATAGCGGACTCGGAGGCGGACTGGCTTCAGGAGTTTTCCATCCTGGGAGTGAAGCAAATACACCGGATCATCGAGGTGGTGGAGGAGACGCTGAAGGGGAACAACGTGCACCTCCTCTCTCTCAAGGAGCTGCCGCCTCTGGACCTACCGAAGATCCGTCGTGACCCTCACATCGAGATCATCCCGATCAGCGAGGGCTGTCTCGGGCACTGCACCTACTGCAAGACTCGCTTTGCTCGCGGCAGATTGATGTCCTATCCTCTGCAGTCGATTCTGGGCCGTGTGGAATCGGTTTTTTCTGATCGCTGGCTTGACTCTAGGCCATCCGTGACAGCATGTTTGAGGTGTGGCTGAGCAGTGAGGACACCGGCGCGTATGGCATCGATCATCATCAGTCGATCGTGGATCTTCTGCAGGAGATCCCGCCGCTGATCCCTCCTCACTCGGTGCGGAATGGGGCAGTCGATCATCTGTAGAACACGATGCTTCGTCTCGGGATGACAAACCCTCCCTACATCCTGCAGCACCTCCCGGAGATTGCCGCGTTTCTTCGCCACCCCAACGTGTTCTCGTTCATCCACATTCCGGTGCAGTCAGGAAGCGATGCTGTGCTGGAGACGATGCAGCGCGAGTACACTGTGGAGGAGTTCTGTCGCGTCGTGGACTTTCTGAGCAAAGAAGTTCCCGGACTGACGATAGCCACCGACATCATCATCGGGTTTGCGTCGGAGACCGAGGAAGATCATGCCAAGACGATGCAGCTCCTCGAGAAGTACAAGTTTGCAGTCGTGAACATCTCCAAATTCTTCCCGCGCCCCGGAACTCCTGCTGCGCGAATGAAGCACATCTCGAGCAGCATTGTCAAAACTCGCTCTGCCGAGTGCTCTGCCTGGTTTAAGTCGCTCCACCCCTATCGGAGGTTTGTGGGAGCATGTGAGATGGTCTGGGTGGGCAGCGAAACGAGTGGGGACTACATGGTTGCCCATACGAAGGCCTATGTGAAGGTGCTCGTTCCCTGTCGGGAGGAACTACGAGGGAAGCGCGTGGTGGTGAGGGTGCTGGAAGCCACTCGCTTCCATGTTGTGGGCGAAATCATTGATGAACACCCCGCGTTCGTCTCTGATCACTTGGCTCCCGACGAACTGAGTGCCTATATATCGTCGCTTTATTCTTTTCCTTGTTGCAACAAACAAGACACTACTTCTTCTCCAGGATTGACTTCAGAGCGTTCGTGGACGTCGATGTGCTGGGTGTCACTCCACGCATGTCACCTACGGCTTGTACCAGCTGAGAGGACCCGAGCCGCCTCCTTCTGCATTCGGAGTAATGATCTTCGGCAGCAAAGGATTCACTGGAGGAGGGGCGGGCTCTTCCTGGGCAGGTTTCTCTTCCTCTGGAGCCGGTTTTTCCTCCTCGGGCTGCTCGATCATGTCTGCAGGAATCATGTTCATTTTGTACAAGAGTTTCATCGCTCGCTTTCGCGCCTCGATAGCCGCCTGTTCGCACTGTTTATGGACGTTATTTGGATCCTCCTCTGGAGGTAGAGGAGCTGCTCCTTCTCCCGTTTCCGTCGTGGAGGCACTCGGCTCTGCTGGAACATTGTCTAGATGACATCAAAGCAACTCGAGCACTCTTCACTGCCTCCTCGATGGCCCTTAACTCTTTCTGCGCACTGGTCTCTTCACGGCGATGAGACTGAGAAGGGGATTTTGAACGAGAACGACTTCTTCTACACATAACACTCCGTCACAAGCAGGTTCCTGCTCGAGTGGCGATGTCTGCTGCTGTGGTAACTCCGACTGCGAGAATGGGAGCGACCATCACGATGCCTGTACATGTTACGAGACGATGCAAAAAATACCTCCTGTCGTAGGATCGGTCCCGTCGACGATCTCTACAGTTCAAACAACCAAATAGAAGCCAGCTTATCATAGGAGCTCCCTCCGGAGAATCTTGATTTCTGCAATTAACAATACTGCAAAAAATTACATGTCTTCGATCTGATTGGCGACTTCGTGAACGCTCGCGTCTCTCGTCACGATAACTGTTCAGTTCACCCTCTTCATAGTCTCCAGGCATTCTAAATCAATAATTCAATTGAACGGGAAATAGAACTGTTTTTCCAAAAAACCAATATTTTCCCCTAAAGGGTATTTTCATTTTTGTGCTGTATGTCTGTGCCTTATCGTTTGGTTTCATACATTTTTGTCCTCATTTATTTATTGTTAGTCGTGTAGTAGGATTCGCTTGCTTCATTAAGGAATAGTTCTAGTCAAAAGGGAGCAAACTGTAAGTATGATGATGACTCCCTTTTTGTGTTGTCCTCCTTTTCTGTTGGAAATGATTCTCCCTATCATTTTGATGGACATCAAGGTATTCCTCCCTTGCCGTTATTTTCTAGATGTTCACGGTGCCGAAAATATAGGTTCAGTTGTCAATAAGCACATCGTTCGTCCCTTGAATACTTTCTTTACTGCTCAACACACCCCAACTCCAAAGAGTAGTCTGCTGTTGCAACATCAGTACCCAACTCTTTTGCATTCCCTTCCCAACGAGAATAACACTGTTTTCCAGTATAATTCAAATTGGCGAGCTCAGTTTGATTCGTTGCGACAGCGCTGGTTTGAGGAGAACACATGGTACCTTTTCCGAGAGGGACTTAGCAGCTAGGAAAGATCCTCCCTCCTTCGACCTCGACAAGAAGCCGTAGCTGGTGGTGAATGTGTGAAATGTAGGGACGATGGCTACACCTACTTTTTCCGCAACGAGCCGGATCACGCGGGGTACAAGTTCGTGTACGGGAAGAACATCTGCTACGACTTCAAGAGTCGGAAGTACATCTTCCTGTTCAAGGACAAGCGCGTGAGCGTGTACGACTCGGGCGAGTCCTACAGGTTCGGCTGGACGTTCGTGAACCATCGGAACAACATCACGGAGGAGGGCGGAGTGATCATCGACGCGGAGAGCGTCATCACGCAGCCGTACACCACTCGCCACATCTACCACTTCACCGAGAGCATCAACTTCTTCTGGACCAAGCTGATGTTCATCAACAAGTTCCCCGTCGTACGCTCTCTCCCCTCCTCGCTCATAGATCCGTCAGCTCTGGCTGCCCACCTTCAACAACCGGACCGACTATCCCTGGGCGACGGACTATGTGCGTGTTTTGCGCGATGTTTTCGGACCTGGCTACGGCCTGCAGGTGTTCGACCGCCTCACGATTCAGTCCCTGCTGGCCGCGCAGCACAAGAGAAAGCTCTGCTTCCGCAAAGTCGTAGGGGCTGCGATCGTCGCTGTCGACTAGATGCTGCTGGACCGATCGCACTACCTCGGACACGGAGGCTCGATCAGCGGCGGAATGCCTCCCGACCTGCTGCGCTCCGCTTACTACAAGTTCGCCGACGTTCGCATCCGCACGCTCGCTCGGAGCGACGTCTATCAGCTGCGGCTGGTGCAGCGAACGGGGCGACGACGCTTCCTGCACGCCAACGAGATCGTGGAGATGATCAATCGCAAGTTCAGGAACAGTGTGAGCGCTGCCATCTTTTACACGAACTGCTCGCTTGCTGATCAGATCCATATCTTCGCCGATGCGGACCTTATCATGACTCCTCACGGTGCGGGTCAAACGAACATCCTGTTCATGCGACCGCACACGGTGCTGATGGAGGCGTTTGCCCCCTACTTTTACAAGTGCAGCTTTATGAATCTGGCGAATATCATACGCATTCACTACATGTCGATCACCACCTACAACGAGACCTATCTCTCTCCCAAGGCACGACCTGGAGCTGGCGAACGCTATTATCAACTTGGACTCATGGAATATAAGAGAAAGCACTTTATTACTTCTCTAATCGATCCAAACCCTTTTAACATTTACGCGATAGTGGATGACGCCGTGGAGTTCCTTAATTCTTATAGGTACAGAAGGCACGTCTATTATGATAACTTTATATTTTGGAATGTTTGTAACACACATTGGGTAGGGTACACTACTTTGCCGTCTTTTCTTTTTTCTCTTTCGACGTATGTTTACCTTCTTTCGACTTGTGTTTTGCCTCTTTTGGTTTGTGCTTTGCGTCTTCTGACGCATGCTTCCTTTCCTTTGATGTGTGTTTTGCCTCTTTTGACCTGTGTTTGCTCTTCTTCGATTTGTCCGTACCTCCTTCTGATTTACCCTCCTCCTTGCTATCGAACTTTGATTCTTCCCCGCCCTTCTCATCGTTCAGCTTCTCGTCATTCATGTAGAACGACGGAACCACGAGCTTCAACTCGCCTTCATTATGAAGCGCCTCTTTCGATTCCGGTGAAACTATGCATAAAACTGCGCAACAACGCTTACGAGGACGAATCACAGGATCTACCTGTTTGGACACCCAATCCTGGCAAAACTTAGCCACATCTGCACCTTACAACTCAGACCGATTCCTACTGATTGAAGAATCCATTCAATCGAATACTCCGCTCTGAGCAGCAAATATCTGCAAAACTCTTTACGTTTTCAACAAACACTCCACGC
>JZRM01000042.1:0-79915 GCA_000963415.1 Blastocystis sp. subtype 6
TATCCTCTATTGATTCGAGCTTGATTCTTACTATTAGGGCCGAATTGTATATTTCACTAATCTCTATTCGCAGCAAGCTGTCAATTTCATAGTCGGTCACTCTCAATTTGGATAGATACTGAGGTTTATATGCAGTGGTCCACAAATCCATCCAACCAAATTATTATTCACTTTCTTGATGGATGCACAGGCAAAATTAATCCAGTTGACAGGGATTCGGCTGTGTCTTTCACAAGAGACGATTGCCGCTGCAATCGCCTACTATTACAAATTTAAGACATTTGGACCGTACTCTAGTTTTTCTCCGATGGAGTACTCTTCTGCCTGCCTATTTTTGGCATCAAAAGTGGCTGATGAGACTAGGAAAATCCGTGACATACTCAATTGTTGGAAAGAGGCAATGGGAAAGTCATTCGATAAAGAACTAACGAAAGAGTGATCGTATGGGTGTTAAGTCATGTGTAAGATACTATAAGACGAAGGAACGGGTTGTTGAGTGTGAGCAGGTGATTCTACGTACCTTTGTCTTTGACGTGGATACAATGCATCCGTTGTCGCATTTTCCTCGTGTTATTTGTAGCTACGTGTACTTTTTAAATTGCTGTAAGTCGTTGGAAGTATCGACAGAGGTTGTGCAATGTGGCTGGTCAGTCATCCTGGATTCCTATTTGTGTAACAAACGAAAGTGCTATCCTCCGCCTCTCCTTGCGGTTGCTGCGCTGTACATTGCTCTCCGCCTGCTCCAAGCGCCCGAGCCGAGGAAGGAGTGGTGGAGAGTGTTTGAGATTGGGTATTTCAACTCGTGGTGTTTTCTCGTAGTGAAGAGGAGCTCTCCTCGTGCTGTCTGGACCTACTGCACATGTACTCTTCTTCTGTTTGTAATAAACAAGACACAGGAATGGGACGAGGACACAAACCAGAACGATAGCACAAACAATAACAATGATCAGCACACAGCACTTTCGCTTCCTATTCTTTTTCGCTTCCTGGATCGACTCTTCGAGTGCCTTATTCGCATCATTCACACGCGATGCCGCCTTGGAGATCTAGCGATCACTTTCTCAGTCGAAATGCACGTTCATCTCAATCTTGTCGATGCTCTCTCCCTGCTCGTTCACGAGGAAGGCGAGGTCCATGAACATCTGATTCAGCTGCACCATCGATCGCTGGATGTTCAGCACAGACATGTACGTCTCTTCCACCTGACGTACGTTGGTCTTGATCGTCGCGTTCACGTTGCCCATCATCGCCTAGGTCGCATTGGGAGTGCAGAACACTACTCCTCGGATCGCTTCGATGCTTTGCCCCGACTCAATCACCTCATCGATCTCCGCATCGGTCTTGTCCAGCACGGTCTTCAGAACTCCCTTCACGCGTGCCTTCACGTTTGTATCGTATTCTACCTGGGTTGCGTTGTAATTCTGCACCGCAGTCGCCAACTTGCGGACTGTTGTATCTAGGGCGTTCTGCTCCATCCTACGTGTCTAGAAGAGCAATGAGAGTACTTCATATCGCTCTGGTTGAGAGAATCCTTGTGGGATTGAATGTACTCCTTCAGCTGATCAATCCGTTCCTAATCTTGACCTAGAGATCGACTCAGCAACTTTCAGCGATTTTATCAAGTCTGAAGTAGACGCTGTGATTTGCTCCACATCATCAGCTAGCAATTAGTTTCAGCACGAAAAACACAAACAGGGAATATTGTCTAACGAAAAGTTAGCTTGATGAGCATAGCCACTCAGCTTTTTCTCAACATCACTATGCTTCACAGAACTGTCTTGCCCATTACTTAATCCTCTGGATTCCGCTCTCGATTGATTTTATTTCGTTCAAAAACTGCAAGACAGTCATCTCTCCTAGCGAGGACTTTACATTCACATCTACTAGTCTAGATGGATTATCGATCCTCAATCACAGCCATACTCCACTCCTTCTGACTCCATTCTTTTCGTTTTTGTTTGGCATGATTTGTCTAAAACTCCTTTATTTTCTATCTTTTGATCCTATTTTTCGATGGAATCGAAAGAAATAGATTCGAAACAAGATATCCAGTCGGTCCGATTCGTTCTTTGCAAGGGATGACAAATGGAAAACCAGGTGAGATATTTGAGGGAATTGGTTGGCCAACACAATCCCTCACTTATGGATCGCCTGGTATTTGAAGGATATACTGATAATCGTCTCTCTACCGTAATCTTGTGATGATGCTCTCATTTCAGAGGATTTTCAGTTTTGTCCAGGTATTTATCTACATGTTTGTGGTAATATCAACAATATTCGATCGAATGGAAGTCGGTTCTTCTTCATTCGCTCCTCTTTTGTTATTCATCAAGAAGTGGAGAACTCCGCTGATCTATTCAGCAATTTTATTGACATTCGTTGCTCAGCGCCTCTCTTCAACCGGGGAGTTTGACATGTATGTCAATGATGAACTGGTCTTTTCGAAGCACTCGGCAGGTAGGTACCCAACAGAGGAGGTATTCGTGGGGTGCGGAGGTAATGTCTAGGAGCTTGTCCAACTGCTGAGATGCGAAAAGTCCGAAGTGGAGAAAAAGAACGATTAATGTGGTTTCGCTTCACCGCTGATCCATGACGAACTGCGCTTCAACACTCTGTGCAGCTCAGTTCCGAAGTCGCTGGTGAAGGACTGTCTGGCCAACAGTGCGAATTCCATTCCTGTGTTTGTTAACAAACAGCAGTAGTAGTATTGGTAATCGTCCTCCGAGTAGTTGGAGTCACTGTCCTCGTCCTGATAATAGTCCTCGCCCCAGTAGACATTGTTTTCATAGTCATCTGAGTCGCGTTCCCTCTCATCGTTATACGCCTCGTAGAGGTAATCGCTAGTCGTCAAGTCCTGGAGATTCTTACTCCGAAGACTCGTCTTGCGTCGACTCTTCATCGCCATAATCCCACTCCTTATTGGAGTCACTCTCCTCCTCGCTTTCGCTGCTATTGATCACTCCTCCTCCTCATCGCCACTCCTCCTCGTTCACGAAGTCGTCGCCATACACATCGTACTCGTGGTTGTGGAACAGGTCCTCGATCGTCAGGTACTTCTTGCTGCCGTCGAACACGTTGTCCACCGCCGTCGACCCGGTCATGATGTACACATCGTAGACGTCGCTCGTCTGCTCGTCGTCCACCGTCTCCTGCGGCGACTTGTTCTGTTTGTACATCAGGGAGAAAGCTTGGAACGCAGCCTCTGGCAGAGTGTCTCGGCTCGATGTCAGGATCTTCCACATCTGCGAAAATGGCGTGTTCCCATCACTCGCGGTGATCTACATGTCATCTCCATCTGCGGAAATGACGCGACTATTCGCACCCAGGTTCATTAGCTCCAGCACAGTCGGATAATCCATCCTGTTCACTGCCACGTAAAGTAGAGTGGAATGATTGTTCGATGGAAGCTCACACATTTCATCCACGTCCACTCCTTCTAAAGTGATCAAATAAAGGCACTTCTCGATGCAGGACTGATCTCCTGTTTTAAAGTACTCCGAAACATTGTTGTTGAAGCGAGTCTAGTTTCGATTCAATACGCC
Source organism: Blastocystis sp. subtype 6 (assembly GCA_000963415.1). Classification (NCBI taxonomy): domain Eukaryota; class Bigyra; order Opalinata; family Blastocystidae; genus Blastocystis; species Blastocystis sp. subtype 6. The sequence goes on from JZRM01000042.1 coordinate 3,543, forward strand.
AAAACTACAGCCTGAATACTCTTCGACCGAGACAAATTGTCCGGTACAGAAGTATATTGCTGTCCTTGACGACTTGCTTTATACGATAGATAGGAGCGGATCGACGGCTCCTTTACAGTGTCAATTCGACGATATGTATATCTTATGTTAAAGCAGCAAGAACAACAAACACCAAACCAGGATTCTCCTGAGCTCCTCCATCCAAACGGATCCTCTTAATGCTATCGCAGAGTGAATCAAGAGAAGTCGACTGTTTATCTGGAACAACAACTGTGAGTTCCTCCTGAGGAGCAGTATCTCTCTCTCGCTTTAGACTGATGAAACTTCGTTGCAGTCCATCCATAATAGACTCTCCGAGTTACACTTTTTTTGATGAAGTCTCTCGATGACCAGGATGGAAGGCTCTCTCATGTAACAGTGAAGATCTATGCGGTCGATCAAAGACATCGTGTTTCTCTTGTTTTCAGCGTTCATGCTTAGTTACCAAATGCAGAGGATGATTTGAAGTCGCTCAAACTTGAGCTAATGAAGGAAGCAAATGAAATCGCGTCAGACTATTTCTGGTACCAAGATGCCTTTTATCTAGTCACTGAGTCGTTCAAGTCAACAATGCCGTTGACAGAGGGAAAACTTATGTATTATTTGCGCGGCGATATCGATGTTGGCGATTCAATAGAAGATGAGTGGGTTATTGCACTGATTGTTTATGAACTTTCAAAAAGACACCACGACTTGATTGTTTGCACTTCCAGTTATGTGAATCGTAGATTCAATTGTTCGATGAGGATGGTGACTTCCTGCTCATAGAGGCAGCTCAGGTACTTCCTGACTGGGTGGATCCGACAACGATGACTAACCGTTTTTTTATATTTAGTGGAGAATTTGTCATTCTTCCTCATCCCTATTTTTCCACGTTTTCCACGTTTCCACTTCATCCCACAATTGAACAAGTATCTCTTGTTTCGGATGCTCATTAGAGTCTGAACGCCTTGTTTGCCTTCCCATCGCAATCTCCCCCCTCTTTGAAAGCAGTGCTTGTAGACAAGCTGTCCACGGTGGCTCGTCAAATGCAGACCAACACGCACTCCACACTGGCTCTTCTTCCCACCTCGTGGAACCTTCTTCTTCGCCGAAAACCGCGGGTGGCTTCCTTGTTTGCACGTCTGTTTCTCTCTGCTGCGGATCTGGAGCGTCAGCAAGCGGAGAAGGTGTTGGCAGAAGTGGAGGGGAAAATGGAAACTACCGTGATTCCTATAAAGCTGCCGAAACTGCTTTTTCTTCAGTTAATCGCGATTGACGGGGATTCTCAAACCGCGGGAATCGAGCGATATTTGGCTTCGTCTGGGGAGAATCGGTGTGATTCGTTGGCGTGGCTTATGTGTAGTGCTCAACAACTCGGCCATCGTCTTCGTATTGGGGCCTATTTATGGAAGTGTCCAGATAGAGGGAAAAAAGAGGTCAGTTCGCTGCTGGAGTATTGCTTACTGAACAACCTTTCCTATGCAGACTATTGTCGTGCAGAGGAATTTGGAATTCCAGAATTGCTCCAGAGTTCAGAATCTGTCGATTGGCCATCGTGTCCCCCAGAGGATTTGAAGTGGCTGGAACTGGACGAAGAAGAGTTAAATGAGCTGATGCACAGCGAAGAAGGGAACATTCGTGAGAAGGACATTGATGGGATCTTGGAAGCTGAGAAGGCGATGAGTGGAGAAGAGTTGCTGGACTCGTTTAAATCGTTTCTGAATGCCATTTCGAACGTGGAAGGGGTGGATTCGATGGGTGAGCAGCAGTCGGAGGAGATTTGTGTGGATTTCGATAAAGTGTGCCAAGTGCTGAAGGGAATCGGTGAGTCTGATAAGTCGGAAAGTAGTTCGGAAGAGGAAGCCGTGCCGATGGAGCCTTCTGTCGTCGATGAGGAGGTGCTGACAAACCTCATGGAGTCATACAGTCTCCAAGAGACGACCGACGGACCAGTGTCGAGTATTCTGACAAGTATGGGGCATCAGCTGCCCTTCAAGCAACGTTCGTTTGTTTGTTCAAAACAGCGCATACAGCAAAAACAGCTTACATGCCAGCGAACATGTCTCCCTCCACCGATTTCGATGCGAAGTTCGCGTCGAAGCACTCAGGTGCCTTCGGCTCCTCCGTCATTTCTCCAGCAGCGAACTTCTTCAACTCGCTGGCATAGGTCTCCAGTGCCTCGCTCTCTGCGCTTAGTTTGTCACATTCGTCGAACTTCTCTTCTCCCATGGCTGCATCCAGCTCGTTGTTCTTGCTCTCCATCTGCGCCTCCGCGATGGCAGCCAGTTCCCTTGCTCGTTCTGGAGTCAGTCCGCCCTCCACACCTGCTGTAGGCTTGTCACTCGCGGGTGCTACACTCGGCACTTCCGCAGCGGGAGCGACTGATGCCTCAGCTGCGTCCGTCGTCTCCGCTGTTTCGGGAGCCTTGACTTCATCGTCGTCATCTCCCAAGTGAGGAGCACCGAGCTGGTCAGCGATCTCATTCAGATCGGAGTTGGTGATGTCGAAGAGCGATCCTGCGAGAGCCTGGCAGGCGAAGCGGAAGGTGTCATCGCCTCTCGTGATGGCCTCGATCTTTCGAGATGCTCTACGCAGTGCGATCGCATTCTCCCGCATCATATCATAGGCAGTCTTCAGGTAGTCCTTCCGCACCTCATCGAACTGCTTCTGCTTCTCCTCCAGAGCAGCCAGTTCGTCGGCGCTTCCCGACTTGATCCCATTCAGTTCCTCCTGAGCAGAGGCCAGCGCCATGCTCGCTGACTCCTTCTTCAGCTGCAGCTGCTTGATCTGCGACGTCACCTGTCCGGCCATCTTGTAGTTGCGAGCCTCCACCGCCTCGGCCTTCTGCTGCTCCAGCTGCGGCAGCTTGGTGGTGACCTCGTTGATCGTAGCCTCGCTGGACTTGATCGTGGCCTCGAGCGACTGCATGCGGTTGGTGATGCCCTTGGAGTGGATGCTGCTCTCCTCCAGCGCGCGCTGCTGCGAGTACATCTACATGAGAGTCGGAGATCAAACGTACAGTGGTCTGCTTGGTGGTCAAGGAGGAGAACGTGTTGATGATGCGCTGGTCGTAGCTCTTCAGCACGTCGGCCAGACAGCGAATCACGTCCAACTCGTCCTTCTTGGTGTCCACGATCTCCTTCTTCTGCTTCTTGTCCTCCTCGAAGGTCTTCTTCACCATCTCCACTCGTCCTGCGGCGGTGTTGTACTGGGTCTTCAGCGTCTCGATCGCCTTCACCTCTCCGCCGAGCGCCTTCGTCTTCTCCTCCATCGGCTGGAACTGGGGCAGGTACTTCACGCGCACCTGCTGAATCTTCTGGTCCACTTCGCCGATGTGCTTGGTGCACTGCAGCAGCTCCTGGTTCTTCTGGTGCAGCTGCTGCTTCAGCGCGGCGATCTCCTCGTCCAGAGTGAGCTTCAGCATGCCGGCCTCCTCCTTCTCCTTGTAGAGGTCCACACAGTCCTCTCGGATCTTCTCCTCCACCACCTCCTTCTCGGCCGCGATGGCCTCTCGACTCTTCGCCAGAGCCTCCTCCTTGTCGTTGATCACCTTCATCATCGAGGCGAGTCGCGCGTCGTGGGCGGCGCTCTGCTCGTCGAGCTTCTGCACCATGGTTTCGTACATCGTGTTCACGTTCGTGTAGGCCTTGTCGAAGCCCTGGATCATGGTGTCGATGGTCACCAGCTCCGTCTGGATCTTGTTCACTCGCAGCTGCGTCGCCTGGCCGTTGCGCTGGAGACAGTTCTGCACCTCTGCGTACTTCGCCTCCAGCTCCTTCTTCAGCGCCGAGGAGCGCGCCGAGATCTCCTCCAGCTTCGCGAAGTCCTCCTCCGCCAGCGCGTTCGACTCGGCAGCCTCCGTCTCGACCAGCTGGTTGTTCAAACCGGCGATGGACTGCTCCACCGTGCTGATGTACTCTCGCATCTTGCGCTCGCCTTCGTTCAAACGGACAATCTCGCTACGAAGCTGGTTGGAAATCTGCATCAATTTCTGACGAGAACCCATCAGAGGATCTTGGGCAGCAGCCATCTCTGCGGGAGCAGGGGCGGGGGCGGGAGCGGGAGCAGCTAGTCATGAACAATCGCTTACATAACTACAAGATGGAGCACTCATTCCTCTACACATGAAACACACTAATAAGCCCTACGAAAACATGTCACCTCCTTGGGATGGGGCGCTATTCATTCCTCTACCTGGTGAATCGGATCCAGTACAAAATACCCAAACATATCACCTCCCTGTGCTGGAGCACTACTCATGCCTCTACCGATTAAAATATCCTTCTGAAACTATTACGAAAACATATCGCTTCCTTCTTGTGGAGCGGGAGCGGCAGGGGCGGGGGCAGGAGCAGGAGCAGGAGCAGGGGCGGGAGCGGGAGCAGGGGCTGCAGCAGCTTGTTTCTTATTCTTTCTTCTCCACATAATGATTACAAAACACGAATTATCCTTATTATTATGACAAAGAGGGTTGACACAGAGATGCCGTAAAATCGCGGTTTTCACTATTCTCTGGCAGGTGACATGAAATGAGATTCCATAAGGAAGTGTGTTCCTTCCTGGATATCTTCTCCGAGAAGGTCAGAAAATGGTTTCTTTTCTTGTGCAGATGGGCTGCATCCATAGAATCGCAGAGTGACTCTTGGCATCTGCAACGAGAGCGAGAGTGAAAGATCCTGGTGTGGAAATGGATAACAATCCAGATATGGAATTTCTCGACATTCGGTTTACAATCAACAAGGTTGCTGAGATGGTATATTTCGAATGGCCATTTCGTGTTTGGGAGTGTGTACAATGATAAATAAATGTCAAGTGATATCCCTGTCAATAGATTCGCCATGGTTTGACTGACCATAATCTTCATGAGTTTATCGAGGATTGTTCTTGGAATGAACAGTTTCCGCTGTTCTGAAGTAGATATAGACTCCAGATCTTTTGTAGGCTCTTATTGGAGGACTCTTTGGGGTGAGTTATACACGAATTGGTTATGCTGGTGGAAGCATAACGAATCCTTCATTTCAACACATCGGAAGTGACAATGCCGAAGTCTTTTACCACTAGACTATACAGAAGTCGTTGAGGCGCACTATGACAAATCAGTAATCTCACTTTCTGACATCCTGGATGTATTCTTTGAGAACCATGATTACACAACTCTCTATCCAAAGCGGTACGCATCGGCGATCTACTACACTGAAGATGCGCAGCGCGAAGAAGCCGAGTCCGTGATAAAATACACGCTTGTAGGAAACGCGGGAATTGTTTGATATAGACGGGTGATGTCGCAACGACGATTCTTCCACTGTACAATTATGTGGATGCGGAGCATATGTTCCACAAGTACTATCTCCAGAATACACCAACAGTGATGCTTCAGTTGTTGTATGAATACAACTGGGATATTCGAACATGGTTCTCTGAATTTAACGTACTTCCTTTTGTGACAAAGTAGCCATTCCTCTCTCTGTTTACCAACAGACTCAATGCTTGTCTTTCTGGACTCTATGACATGGATTATGTGGGCCAAATTCTCGACAGTATTAACGTGCCTGATAATATCAAGCTGGAGTGTAAGTTGCGGGCTTCCCGAACTCGACCTCAGTGTCTGTTTTTATGATTGAGCCTAATGCAATGGCGATATGTTTTTCGAATTTTCTGTGTTATATTTGTTGAAAAGAATGATCTGTCCCGTCGTTACTTTTGTTTACTCATTTTTTCCACCTTTCATTCACTCTCTTTGGAAACAATTCCGAGTACTATGAGTGAGCAGCCTGATACGCCACTAGGAGTGAAGATGCTTGCTGATCATCTGGTCAAGGTGAAAATGCAGTATGAGGGTATCTTTTGATTTGGCGCTCTCTAAGCAGTAGAGCAGATCAATGATATGTTGGTAAAGATGCATACTATGGAAAAGGAAAAGGCTGAGATGCAGAAGCAGTACAAACAATTGGAGGATGAACTAGAACAGCGTCGTAACGAGATTTTCCAGCTGAAGCGTGCAAACACTGCCCAGTATGTGCTGGAAGAAAGAGAGAACTGGAGAGCGATGGTGGCTCAGCAGAAGCAGGAAATAGAAAAGCTAAAGAAGGGTATTGTTTCTGCTGTCTTGTCAAGTGCAGACTTGGAGATTGCCCACCAGCGTACGAAATCACTTCAGCAGCAGTTAAAAGAGGATCCAGAGAGCAGCGAGTCTCCTGATCAAGTTGTTTCTCTGATTTCAGAAAAGGGCGAAGATGAGACTTTGAGTGAAGTTCAAGAGACTTCTATCGAATTGGGGCCACCTCAGCCTACGGAGCTTGTGGAGCCTATGGAACCTGTGGAACCTGTGGAACCTGTGGAGCCTGTGGAACCTGAGAGGTCTGCAGAATCTGTGGAACAGGAACTGTGCAGACTTCGCGCAGAATGCCTGGCGTCCCAGAAGGCCATAGAAGAGTCGAAGCGAGTGAACTCGTAGAGACAGCTGGCTCTCTGAACTCTAGACAACTCACAGATCAGTTTATTCGAAAGGTGGACGAACTGGAGCGGGATCATCAGGTACATGAACTTCGCCATATTGACAGTAGGAAAGGGAAAACTCGCTCCTGTCGGCCATCGAGGCGCTGAAGCTAAAGTTAGATTTAGAACTGGAGAAGAAGTGGGAACTAATGCAGGAGATTCGCGAAGAAGAAGCAGAGGAAAGTCAGAGAGGCGGTCTGATTTCATACTTGTGGGGATAAAGGCGAGGCCAATTTTCTATCTACCTTTTTTTGTGATACATTTGTGAGATTATTGTGTGTTTGTTTTTAACAATTCTGATGGGTAATCAAGAGGAGAGAATCACTGTACAGCGGGCGTTTCACTCTGATCAAGATGAAACATCAAAGTTCTAGATAATGAGCAATCCATTCACTCGTTCCAGACAATCAAATGCTGCTCCCCAGCAGCCTGCCCCTATCCCAATGCAGGGCGGAGGAAGAACGCCACCCCCAACTGCATATTCGGGTGCGTCGAATGTCTTCCACCCTACGCAGTACGCGTTTCCTCCTGGCAGTTCGGGCGGACGTCCTGTGCCTCCACCTCCTTCTGTGGATGCAGTCTCTCAGCAGCTGTCAAGTATGAGTCTGAATTCGGAGCCTCCTCAGTCGTCTCCCTCTGCTCTTCCTTCCGGAAGATCATCTTCGGGAGATTATCTAGCAATCCGTGGACATTATAAAGTTCCGAGTGTGGCATATAACATAGGTGCTGCGGACCCGGCACAGTCTCAGCAGCAATCCCTCTACAATTCCGAGACAGGTGGCTTTGGGTCTTCTGTAACTCCCGCATATATCGGCCAAACCGCAAGTCTCAGCGCCTCAGCGCCCCCTCCTCCCGCCTTCGACAGCTCCATGCAGCCCGATGAGGAGTACGTGAAGCTGTCGTGCGAGATAGCTCCCAACAGCGCCTCTCTGCAGGGTCTTGCGGGCATTCCGTTCGGCGCGGTGTTCCGTCCGATGTCGCCCGACGGCGTAGCGGCTCTCCAGGGTCTGAACAGTAGGGCGACATCCCCGTGGTCTCGTTCGGACGCATCGGCGTGCAGCGCTGCTTCCGCTGTCGCACGTACATCAACCCGTTCGTGCAGTTCATCGACGGCGGACGTCGCTGGCGCTGCAACATGTGCGGACACCTCAACGATGGTTCGACTCGTGTCTCCCCTCCTCTCTAGTGCCTGACGAGTACTTCAGCCATCTCGACATGAACGGACGACGCGTGGATCTGGCGCAGCGCCCAGAACTCCTGAAAGGACAGGTGGAGTTCGAGGCTGGACGCGAGTACTGCGTGCGACCTCCCATGTTCCCCACCTATCTCTTCTTGCTAGGTAAACGAAGCGCAGGGGTCACCAGTAGATGCCTCGTACCAGTCGGTGGCCTCCGGAATGCTGTACACGGCCTGCGAGGCCATCCGGAACAGTCTGGATGACCTGATCGCGCAATGCGACAACTCGATCATCACTGTTGGATTCATGACATTTGATAGCTCTGTTCACTTCTACCAGATCTCGGTACGCTCCTCTGTCTCCTCTGATCTAGAACGACAAGTCGCCACATCAATTCGTCTGCTCCGACATCGATGACATGATCATTCCTCACCCGTCTTCCCTTCTGCTCAATCTCGTCGATAACCGCGATTCCATCGATAACTTCCTCCGCACCCTTCCCTCCCTCTTTTCCTCCACTCGTGACGTAGATACGTGCACAGGAAACGCCCTTCATTTTGCCGCCAAACTGATTCAGGATTGTGGCGGCATGCTTTGCCTTGTTCAGTCCTCTCTCCCCTCAATGGGACCTGCCAAATTAAAGCCGCGAGAAGTGTCGAGCATGCTGGGATCCGACTCCGAGAAGGATCTGCTGGTTCCCGCGGGAACATTTTTTCCAGAAATCAGCCGAGAGCTGGTCGCCAAGCAAATTAGTGTGCACTGTTTCTTAGGAGCAACGTCACCGTGCGACGTGTCGAGCATTGGCAGTCTGTGCAGTGGAACCGGCGGTCAGCTATTTTACTACCCCAGTTTCCACGTTTCCACGAGATGGCGAGAAGTGATGTGTGGTGATGTGCACCATGTGCTGTCGCGCGAGACTGGATTCGAAGCGATGTACCGCGTGCGAGTGCCCTCAGGAAGTCGTGTGGCCAGTTTCCACGGCTCGTTCTGTCTGTCGAACACAGACTTGATGGTTTCTCCGGTCTGGCATGCGGATGAGACTGTCACGCTTGGCATCGAGATCGAGAACACGCTGCATCTGCCCGCTTTCCCCATCCAGGGCGCCCTTCTCTACACAAACTGCAAGGGCGAGCGACGAATCAGAGTGCACACAGTGATGATCCCAATCTCGAACATCTTGTCGCACATCTTCTTGAGGGTGCATCAGGACGTCATCGCTGCGCTTCTTCTGCAAGACGGTATGTTTTGGAGGAGGAGGTGATGATCAGCAATGGATTCAGCAGTCAAGGTGGGACTGAGCATCGCGCGACAGAAGGTCCACCAGAGTTGTCTGGCCATATTGAATCGTGCGAAAGCGCAGGAGGGAAGAGCTTCAGGCGATGGCGATAGCACCATGCTGAGTCAACTCCCGCTGTTCTGCGTAGAAGTGCGAATCGGCGCTGATGGATAGATGGCGATCATCAAATCGGGCGTGTTGAGAGGAGGGAATGATCAGCACAGTGACGCACGCTCCTACGCGATGCTGCAGATGAAACAGTGTGGTCTCGACATCGTGCTTCGCTACTTGTATCCGCTTCTGCTCGACATAGGAAACATGGGCGATGTGGTAGCTGTTGACGTCCCTATCCACTCTAGGCAGGCACTTTCCTCGACGCGTCGACCGAGCGAGAAGACCTGCAAACGATTGGCGCACGAAATCTGGTGCTGCCGCCCATCCTGCGCTTGACGATCACAACCCTCTCTGCCACGGGCATCTACCTGCTCGACGAGGGAGTGGCGTTGTGGCTGCTGGTAGGAGATCAGGTGCCCGAGCAGACGATGATGGATATTTTCGGCAGAGTGTCGTTTGAGGGCGTGGATGTGTCGCTGATGGAATTGCCAAAATTAGAGACTAATTTGTCAATGCGGTTGTGGAATGTGATCTCGGAACTACGGGCTGATCGGCTGTATTATTGCCCGCTAGAGATTGTGCGATCGGTGGATCCCGATTTCATTAGGCTGAAGTGGAGATTGATAGAAGACAGAGATGTGTTCCAAGGAGCGAATTATAGCTATGCAGAGTATGTACAGCTCCTTACGGGAGGAAACCCGGGATATTAGGGGTGTTCAGTTTTTTCTGTTTGTTTCATACCCTATCTTTTCGAAGATCTAAATTGCATTTTAGACCTTCCCTTACCTTGTGAGTGACTGCTGTGAAGAAATATTTATCCTTTCTACGTGACGCGACTCTATTCCTGTGTTTAGTGAGTGACTCTAGTTTTGCTTTTTATTGTCATTTTTTACCTATTTTGAACAATGGATAAGCATCAAATCGTTGATCGAATGGTCCAGTTTTGATCTTTAGAATTCGTGTGTATTTCCTCCCGCTGCTCTCAGCTGTGAAATGAATGATGGTGGCAAGAAGGATAGTGATAAGGATACGGAGAAGTACTTCTTTCCTGATAAAGTGTCTCAAGGGAAGAAAAGTAAACGTGTAAGTTGCACTGCAGATGTTTAATCTAGGTCCCCTGGTCGAAGAGTGAAGATGAACTACTCAAGGAGCTAGTTAGGAAGTATGGAGAAAAGAAGTGGAAGATGATAGCTGAACGTATTCCTGGCCGCACTGGGAAGCAAGTATGTCATATTTGTTGCCTCAAACATAGTGTCGTCAAAGATGGTTGTATAACCTCACTCCTGAGCTTTGCAAAACAAGGTGGACGGAGCAAGAGGATATTCTTCTTCTCTCGCTTCATAATGTGCTAGGAAATCGATGGACACAGATTCGTCGCAATCTTCCCGGACGTTCCGAGAACGATGTGAAGAATCATTTTCACTGTCTGATGAACCGGATTCAAAAGAAAATACCCTCCGCCATGCACCTACTTCATCTTTCCCAGCTCCACGCTTTTTCCCCTGATAACAATGTTTCCTCGTTAGCGGACCCTTCGACTCCCCCACACCAATGCAACTCTTCTCTAATGGTCTCAGACCTCAGCAATGATGTTTTTACGGTCCCTAGTTCTTTGGTCTCATCTGACTCTGTAAACGATTATCCCTTTTCCTTCGATCTTCCAGAATCTCCGTGCGAAGTCGAGGAATCCCCTTTGACTTCGAATGTGGTGTCTGTGTCGGATGCGATCGTGTCTTCAATAAGTGACGAAATTATCGATTTTAGTGATTTTATTGTCTCTGATTTCTAAATGGATTCATGTGCTCTGTTTGTTAACAAAGAGGGGAAACCAAACGTGTCGTGTACGCTTCTGCAGATCAGAGCGAATACAATGACTTACCTGGCTTCTTTCGGCATAAAACAATGCAACCTACGATCAAGAAAATCTACTTGCAAGCACGTGCAACACCCTACGATGACTTCCAGCGCAGCCAAGCCAATCGCTCCCAATTGCATGTACATGCAGAACGAAATCAAATACATATCTTGTTGCTGATTCACAGGAAAGCAGGAGGTTGCTTCTGTATTGCGCGAGGAACATCCTGCTGTTATACTTGATGCCATAATATACGAATCGCGGAAGCTTCGCAGAGAAATCGTAATTGTGTCTCGATTTCCTATGGTATAATAATTTTCCCTCCAAGCCAAATCGTAACTATATTTTATTTATATCGCCTTCACACACTCGCAACCGACAAAGTCTGTATAAGCAGACAAGTCATAGCCAGGAGGATGATCAATTACATAAGTGGTGTCCTGATGGCGAACACGATAACATAATTCGTTTAGATAAGTATAGTAGAAGCAAGCTCTTACACTGGGCCTTAATTCTCCTCCCCAAGAGTCACAAATCGGCTTACATGTTTCCTCAGAGTCACACCCCATTTCATCCCATGTCGAAATGTAGTTGTTTTGGATGCCATATGTGGAGTTGTATATGCAGGTGTTTTCTCCATTAAAGACACTGACGGAAACCGATGTACCTTCCGGATAGGGAACAATCACACGGTAATAGTACGCTCCTGTTGTTAAACATCCAGAGGATGGATCCCCTTTCAATGTACAATTGTCGCGGATGGGATAGTTCTCACCATAGGTTTCTGTGCAGACAGTTGGATTGTATGTCTTGCCGTCAACAATTACAGTGAAAGAAGCTCCTTCAAAATCCTTCATACCCCATTCCTCCCAGTTCTTGGCTAAACGATTATACCTAAAGATAATTGAGGAAAAATGCAGTTACTCTTGGATTAGTTTAGATCTACTACTATAAAACAAAGGAGCTAATTTAGCAACTAAAACCATTCCAAGAGGGATAATTATGGCAATCACGATGGTTGCTATCACGCAAACTGTCTTATGACTACACTTCATGAATAATGTGAAGAGTAAATAATCTCCATTCGCGGGAATTCAACAAACATGGCAATCAAAACAATTCCATTAATTTACTCTTAACCAGTTGAGCATCTGCTTCTGTCTTCACATAAAGAGCGCAGGACTGTGGATTTGTACCAAAGAACAGAGGTAGAAGAACCCGGTTCTTGTTCAGAGTACAGTTCAACTTCGAGGACCATACACAATTCACCTTCACTGCACCATTATCACCCACGAATATTACGCGCCTCTTCTTTGTTTCCCTACATGTTAAAGCATATCTCAAAGTCCGACTGGAACTCTTCAATGCGGAAATGCCCCACTCCTCGACTTTCCCACTTCTGTGACTCAGTGTCATACACCATCAAACGTCCTCGGATTTTAAACAGAACATCCACGCCATCTTGTCCCTTCATCACCTCGTCATCGTCCTGAGGAGTGGACTCAGTCGCAGGTGTCTCATTAGGAGTTTGAGCAGGTTTGAAGGAGAATGAGGGGTTGGTTTCAGTAGTTGTAGTTGTACCGAAAGAGAATGAAGGTTTGGCATCACCATCAGTCTTTAAACCAAATGAAAATGAAGGTTTGGTTTCATTATCGTTTTTAGCACCAAAAGAGAATGAAGGTTTGGCATCATTATCATTCTTTGTACCAAATGAGAACGAAGGTTTATTGTCATCACTGCTCTTAGCAGCAAATGAGAATGAAGGTTTGGTTTCATTGTCATTCTTTGCACCAAAAGAGAATGTAGGTTTAGCATCACCATCGCTCTTAGCAGCAAATGAGAATGAAGGTTTGGCATCATCATTATTCTTTGTGCCAAAAGTAAACGTAGGTTTATTATCATCGCCACTCTTTTCACTGTCATTCTTTGCACCAAATGAGAACGAAGGTTTGGCATTATCATTATTCTTTTCATTATCGTTCTTTAAACCAAATGAGAATGTAGGTTTGGTATCACCATCATTTTTGGCACCAAAAGAGAATGCTGGTTTACTATCATTATCCTTATCATCATTATTCTTTAAACCAAAAGAGAATGTAGGCTTAGTATCACCATCATTATTTAAACCAAATGAGAATGCTGGTTTACTATTATCATCATTCTTCGTATCATTGCTCTTAGTACCAAAAGAAAATGTAGGCTTAGCATCACTGTCATTCTTTTCATTATCGTTCTTAGTACCAAAAGAAAATGTAGGCTTAGCATCACTGTCATTCTTAGCACCAAAAGAAAATGCTGGTTTACTATCATCATTCTTAGCATCACCACTATTCTTTATACCAAATGAGAATGCAGGTTTGGTTTCACCATCGCTCTTAGTATCATCGCTCTTAGCACCAAAAGAGAACGTGGGTTTACTATCACCATCATTCTTTGCACCAAAAGAAAATGCAGGCTTTTTATCATTATTAGTTTTTCCATCATCATTCTTAACACCAAAAGAAAATGAAGGTTTGCTATCACTTTCATTCTTTTCATTATCATTCTTTAAACCAAAAGAAAATGAAGGCTTGGTTTCATTATCATTCTTAGCACCAAATGAGAATGCTGGTTTATTATCATTATCATCATTGTTCTTTGTACCAAAAGAAAATGTAGGCTTATTATCACCATTAGTTATTTCGTCGCCATTCTTAGCACCAAAAGAGAATGAAGGTTTGGCATCATTATCATTCTTTGCACCAAATGAGAACGAAGGTTTTTTGTCATCACCACCCTTTTCACTATCATTCTTTGCACCAAAAGAAAATGAAGGCTTAACATCATCACTACTCTTAGCACCAAAAGTAAACGTAGGCTTAGCATCGTCATTCTTAGTATCATCATTCTTTGTACCAAAAGAAAAGGCTGGTTTACTATCATCACTACTCTTAGCACCAAAAGAGAATGCTGGTTTACTATCATCATTCTTAGTATCATCGCTCTTAGCACCAAAAGAGAACGTGGGTTTACTATCATCACTGCTCTTTGCACCAAAAGAAAATGCAGGCTTTTTATCCTCATTAGTTTTTCCATCATCATTCTTAGCATCACTACTCACACTACCAAACGAGAATGATAGTTTCTTATCACTATCATTCTTAGCACCGAATGAAAACGAAGACTTGTTTCCATCGTCCTTTGCCGCAAGTGATACTCCAGCTGTGTTCGAAGACACTGCATTGTCTCTCTTTTCGTTTGTATCCTTCGAGGATTCAGACACTACAGGAGCAGTCAGAGAGGCACACTCCTTTTCGATCTGATCCGCGTACTCAATGTACTCCTACACATCAAGGGGAATAAATAAAACCACTCTCAAGAAAAGGGTCCAGTTTGCATTTGGGTGCTTTTCCATATGGTATTCTACCCAGTCTCGGAACTGCTTGTTGAGATTATGGAAACTACATTCAAAAACTCCATCACTGCTACTTAGGACTTTTTTTCGAACTATTCTCAGACTCCTTCGCCTTTGGCTGCGATTCCAGCTCGGGTTTGTAATTATCAATATTGCTGGAATTAATCTGCGTATTTCCTACAACAATTACTTAAGAGAGGAAAATTGTACCGCTCTTAGGACGTCTTATTTTTCCAAATATTCCTTTCTTCTGTATCGTGGGTGGTTTCGCATCTACTTCCTTAGCCTGCGGTTGGTTGTGTGCTATATCCCACAGGTCAGATGCCGTCTTCTCGTCATTCGTCGTAGACCGTTTGGGCATTGTATTAACAGAAATGAGCGATCCAAAAATAACCCGAACTTTTTCATTTGTAAAAACAAACAGATTCATATCACCCTCAAGAATTCACTTAGTTCTTGAACTCGAAGACAATGTTCTTGTTGGTCAGCTTCTTGTAGATGGTCGACAGAGCATTCACCTTGTTCTCCACCTCGGGCTGTCCCTGAGCTCCCAAGAACACCTTGATCACCTTGCCAGACTCGGGGCTGATGCTAGTGTGCTTTCCCACACACTCGCAAGGATACACCAGATCGTCGATGATCGCCTCGTGCACAGCAGTCAGAGTGTGGTTGTAGGGACGCACACCGCTGAACTTGTGGGCACGTCTGTAGTTCTTTCCCAGCATCGTGCGCTGAGCGATGAACACCACAGGACGACCCTCGAACTTCTTCTCCAGCTCCGCAGTCAGACGGGACTGAATCAGACGGAAGTTCTTGAACAGCTTGTAGGGAACGAACACCACGATCGCCTTCTTGTCTCCAGCGACCTCGATCTCCTTCGCAGCGGTCATCTTGAACGACTTCAGAGGCTCAGCCAGATCCTTCGTCTTCTTGGCGATCTCTGCAATCTCATTGGCAACAGCGACTTCAAAATCACTTGCCTTTATTCCTTCGGGCTTCAAAATCATCTCCATGGTCTACTCCAAAAATTAGTTCATAAACTCCAATAAAAACACCAAGATCACGATAGCACAATCACCTCAATCCCTTACATGAAAGTAGTCTTGTAACAAGGGTGAATTTGAGATTGAATTACCAACCACTCGAATATAGGGCTCTATTTTGATCGAATTAGGGTATTCATCTGTTTTGTCCTAGTATCGTTATTTCCTCTTATGATAATTTGATATTATATTTAAGGTATTCTCAAGAGTCATAGGAGGTTTTGTGCAAGTATTCTGTTTGTTTGATGCAAATAGATCTATAGACGTGTCACAAGCATGTTTTCAACAAAACTAAGTTTACAATATTCTTAGTACTGCAAAGATTATACAAAACTACAAATTCTACCATCTTTCGGAAGTAATCGATAGAAACAGTTGAGCTTTACAGTATAGTACATGGATAGCAACTACAGATAACTCGTATCACGCATACTGACAAGCAGGAGGGAGTAGATCAATGCCTCCAACATTACAAACATCAAAAACAAGGTTTTCTTGGGAAATAGAAAGAGGATATGGAACAAAATATACGCATATCCACAGGATGACAACACTAAACCCACGCAATACTAGGTATTACTTTCCCAAAACGTCTACTATGATGTAGGCATGACTGCTGACGATGAATGGAGACACATAAATAAAAACTGTGCCCACCGCCATAACAATGGCAAACACAAAATAAGTATGACCGAGTGTGTTCACACTCCAAATAATAAACGAGGACAAGATCTAATTTGTAGAATGGTTATACTCCTACCAGCATAACTAGATGAAGCAATCGAGCAGTGTACGAGAAAATGTATCGAAACTGTTTTATCTCTGAGATAGAGAAGAAATGGTGATTGATCCCCACAATTGATTCATTTCGAAGTGGAGTAGATTCCGTACTATGGTGTAAACAAAGAAAATGGGTTTCTACTGTTCCATTACAGTAAAATAAACGTATTAATAATAAGATAATACACTACTGATGTTGACACGATTATAGGAGTTTCTTCCAATAGTCAAAGAATGTTATCTGCCTTTGGTTTGATCCGTGCTCATCAGTTTACGCCACTTCTACGTAGAGGGTGCACTGTAATACCAAGTCGACTGTTCTCGAAGGATAGTACGGATCAAAAGTCAAAGAAAGATGTTCCAGCTGGATCTTTAAGTAAGCCAAGAGGTGTACAATAACTTGCTAGTGAACGATGTCGTGTTTGATACCCTTATTCGTAAACCGTACGAAAAGCAATTTCACAATTATAAGCACATTAGCAATGCAAAGTTTGCAGAGGTTATTGCAAAACATGGGATTTTGGACACATCTCTTGTGTATGGATTTGCTTTTCTTCCTATCAATTAGTGTTTGCTCACTTTTAGGTGCTTGCGCTCTTTGCTCACAGTTTGGTTTCATTTCTTCCTCCCTACTTCACTTGTTCAATGATAGTGGCTCTTTATTGAACCGTTTCCTCCCATTTTTATACTCTATATCTGTTTGTGTTTGTTTTTCATCAATATGTAGGGAGACTCGATGCGACATACATTTCAGCTGATGGCAGTTCTGTGTTTCATTTGGGCATCGGTGACTCGTAGGTCTCCTGTTTGGATTGCAGGGTCTGTTGGCCTGTCTTGGCTGGGATGTCGTCGTGAGCTGAGAAAGCTGTATGATGAATACGAAAAGGAAAACGAAATGCTGGTGGAGGAAGAGAAGCCGGGATTCATACAGAGCTGTAGTTTAGAAGATGGATGCTCCATGCGCTTCTATGGAGATGAATGTCAACATGGCAATGGACGCAAGTTTACGAAGAGGAGCACGAAGCAGTCATTTTATAATGGTTATGGAGGAGACTGTAGTTATAGAGTTACTAAGGATTCGTTTGTTGTTTGTTGTATCAGATTAGTGGTAAGATGCGTGTTGTTTTACAAAGGGTCCTCTCTGCTTCTGTGTCTGTAGATGGGAAAATGATCTCCAGTATTGGGAAAGGGATTATGTGTCTGGTTGGCATTCGGGATAATGACGATCGAGCGTGTGCCGAAGTGTTGGCAAAGAAACTCCTGGTAGTTATGGAATCGCTTTTTTATGTAGGACGTTCGTCTATGGGATGATGATAAAGGAAAGCCTTGGTCAAAGAGTGTGAAAGACATGGGTTATGAAGTCCTTTTAGTGTCTCAGTTTACTCTTTTTGGCTCAATCAAACGTGGCTTTGAGTTTAGTTGATTATACGTAGAAAAACCTAGACCAGACTATCACCGATCGAGTAGAGCAGATGCTTATTTGTAACATGTAGTGGGCGCTGAAGATGCGCGCGTGTTCTTTAATAGCTTCGTGGATCATGTGAGAAAGACGTACCAAGAGGAGAAAGTGAAGACAGGCGAATTCCAGGCGTACATGAATGTCGAGCTGCAGAATGACGGGCCTGTGACTCTCATTCTGGACACAGATGAATACGAGGGCGCAGTGGATTACGTGCGAAAGCAGATCGAGAAGTCAGAGAAGTGTAGGAGAAGTTCCTGAATTACACTGAAGATGTCCACAAGTTTGACAAGGCAAAAGAGTCGAGTGCAACAAACAACGAATCTTAGAGAATGTTATGTTTTTTAAGAAACTCTAATGTCTCCACACAACTATCTTCGGGGAAACAATTGTCCCCAGGCTCCACTTCAGGGTCCTTCGAGCCGTGATAATCAGAGCCGCTTGTCGGAACCAAGTTGTGCTTCCGAGCGAAGTCGAGATAGAACACAGTTCCCCACTCACGATGGAACGAAGGCGGGAAACACTCCATGCCATCGATCCCCACCATCACCACATGATCCATGACCTCCTGAGGCTTGCTCAGTCTCCTAGACAGTCAGAGATACACGCAGAACAAACCAGGGATGCGCCAGAGAAGCCACGCCGTTGAAACGGTGAATGATGTCAATCGCTTCTTCGGGGAGGACGAAGTCTCCTAAAACATAACTATAGGTAAGCGAATGTGACGGCAGACACTATTTACTTCCGTCGTACAGATACTTATCAAAAGCATCTGCTATAGAGGTGGCATATCCCTTCTCAACCAGAGCCTCTGCTATGCGTGGGCGAGAGGGAAGGCAGTTGTTGCAGTGCTTCTCGACATCTTCCCAGGTAATGTTGAATCCTCCTTGAATCAGTTTGTCCACAATCATCTTGGACCTTTCGACACTATTATAAAAATGAAAACTATCGTATTACCGCTTTCTACGAATAACTTGGTCAAGTTCTTTCTGGAGCGCTTCAAAATCAGTATTTCGTGGGAAGTACCCAGCGATATGAATGGAGCCGATTTGATTCCACTTTGTTGATAGTTCTATTCCACAGAGCACGGTAATGCCCGTAGTATCTAGTTTCAGCATATCGATCACTCCTTTCACAGTATCGTGATCATTGATACACATAATATCCACATTTCTTGACTTTGCATACTCGATTAGCTCAGAAGGTGTTTTTAAACCATCTGAAAATGTAGTATGCATATGAATATCAACTTTTAATGGCATTGAATAAAATATGTATGACTATACTCGTTTTCCTTTCGATGGAGCAAACAAAAGGGATATCAGATTATTTGCAGACAAATGCGTTCCTGCCTCGTAGTAGTAGGTATGGGGGAGAAATTCAAGTGTTGACACATTATGTAGGCTTGAGCGTGTATGTGTGAATATTGACTAGTTGCGTACTGATGTGAGCTGCGGTATCGAAGAATGCACTGAGTGTAAAGAAAAGGCGCCGTTGTGTACCAACTTGTTGAATATATAATGTACAAGGTCAGTCCATACCAGAGAATAAGACAATTTATATTATCTCTGATGATGTCTTTTTGTACTACATATCTTTCGCATTTGCAACTGAATGTGCTTCTTAATAACAGATGGATTTATTTGAGAATTTTAATGAGTTTTTTTCGAACATCGTAGTCTTTGAGTCCTCATTGGACACTCTATTGAGCGTGAAGGGATTACGAGTAATTCAGGATGTTTACTGTGACTGTAGATGTATGGAAAGCTCCGTTCTTTGCTACTTTCAGGTTTATACAACTGTTCTTTATTTAACAATATTCATTTTGAGAAGACGTTTTCTTTTGAATGGTACAACATGTAGGTTTCAAACAATGGAGAAAGATGAGTCATCTTCGTCACTCGCACTGAAACGGTTTGTATCGTCTGCAAATTGGTATCTCCAACACATTCTTCAAACGTGCAAAGACATTCTCTCTTCAAGGAAATCATCGATTCGTGTTTTATCGGACGATTATATTTCTGGAATTCCAGAAACATCAGTAACTCTTGTCTGATTGTATTATGTCGTTAATGAGTAGTTGTCTACTTTGGATTCTTCTGAAGCGTATCAGAGTTGTTTCGCTCAATGTCGCAAACTGAAGGAAGAACCTATTGTGAGAGACATTTCAACTACCTCACTGGATGAATCGAGAATCTTAGAAGGAGTACTCAATGTGTGACTCATTCACGTGACTAACAGATAGGTAAACGAAGACCGCAAATCGGCATATGTGAATGTGAAGACGTCTGATTTGCGTAAAGTGATCAATAAGTTTTACGCCTCCGAAATCTTGTCCAGTTTGTCAAACCAAGATTCTTTTGTCAAAATTGATGATCTCTTAAACTTTGGAAAACGAGATGTTTATCCGATCACTGTACATTTTTGAATTTTATGATCATCAAGATTTCTGGTATGAATCGTATCCGACCTGGGATTCATGGAGATCGAGTGTCAGTCACTCTTCTTCCCTTTTCAGAATGGTATGATACTCTTCAGGATGATAGGGTTGATGACGAGCCAAGTGATGATGCTAACAGTTTCCGCGGTTATTCGAAAATCGAATCAAAAGGAGAGCAGTTTCATTATGCAGTCAGTGGTCGTGTAGTTCAGGTCATTCAACCTGGATGCCGTGAATTTATTTGCTCGTTATCTGGAAATAATGGATCAAAGTCAGAATTTGGATTATTCTTTACATTAAGAGATTCATTAGGTTCTCTACTTATAATGGTTCCACTCAACAGACGAATTCCTTATTGTATCCTGCGTAGTTCAAAAGTACGGCTTACTTTCGGAATTCCAGAAATAGTCACGACTACTGTATGGTTATAAACATATGATCCGATATGTGAAATGGCCATCAGAAAACGTGTGGCCAGATGGTCAATTACTTTTTACTGTGGGAGAAGAGGGAAGCTTTCGAACTGAATCTGTATCAATGCTATATGAAGCAGGAGTAGGTGAGAGTATTGGTATTCATGTCTAGTTAGGTACACATGTATCTCCCATCCCCTCTTCCTTATCAGAATCGTTAATTCATGTTCCTACATCTTTATTTCAAAATCCGGACACACTATACGAGCCATCAAGTGTACTATGCATTTAGAAAGCACTCTATTTTAGGAAGATTGGAAGGATCGTGAAGATCTTCGCGAAAGTCATAACGTGATTAGCATTGATCCTATCGGTTGTGTGGATATTGATGATGCATGCTCATTGCGTGAGATAGACAACTGTTATGAGGTGGGAATCCATATTGCAGATGTGTGTTATTATTTACCATATAATTCACCGTTGGATCGCTTTGCACGTGAACGTGGAACATCAGTTTATTTGGTGGAGCAACGAATTGATATGCTTCCAACATTGCTGTCAACCAATGTCTGTTCACTTCGTGCAAAGCATGACCGTCTTGCTCTTTCGATCCTTCTTTGGTTTGATAAGCGTTTATTTCATTGTGCTCTGTTCATTAGAATCACTTAATCTTGTGAGACCCCCTCATATCACTCGGACTGTTATTCGATCACGTTACTCGCTTGCTTACCCACAAGCACAGGCTCTGGCTACTCATCAGCCACTCTTTCCTATAGAAAATCCGTATCCTAATCCCAACTCACCCTACGAATATACAGGCTCTGCTGTGAATACGTCAGATTATCGCTGGCTTTCTCATGATATCGAAATCTTGATGAGAAGTGGATAAAGAAGGAAAAAGTAATATGTAGTTGGTAGAGACCTCCGACGGCGACGTCGTGAGAATGGAGCTGTAGAGTTGTCTACTCGAGAAGTTTGGATGTTATGATCTATTCAATGTAGTTGAAGTTTTCACATCCGAATCAGGAAGAAATCGAGGTGAATGAATACGGCCATTTGGAAATTCATGAAACTATTGAAGAGCTGATGGTACTTGCAAATTCAATTGTTGCACAGACTGTATATAAGTCATTTCCGTCTTGCACACTGCTTCGAAAGCATGAACCTCCACCAGAGACAAAACTCCATTTCCTTCATGATCTTTGCGATTATTTGAAGGTGCCAGTGAATACTCAATCAAATAAAATGATGGCACAAAGTATTCAGAGAGTAAAATCGATTGCTGATAGGACAAAGCAGGATATGTTAATGATCCTCTTTAGAAAGTATTTTCTAGATAACGGATTGAATGTGTAGTTCAATGAGTGAAGCAAAATATGTATGTTCTGGGGATCAAAACAATGTTTCAGATACCTCTGAACATTCTTTTGATCATTATGGATTAGGAGTTTCGTTCTATACTCACTTTACATCTCCAATTCGTCGTTATGCAGATATCATTGTTCATCGTCAACTTCTCCAGTCTATTCAAAATAAGGCAACAAACCAGGAGCAACTTGCTGGTGACAAGTTAGAAGAAGGATTTGATGTATACGGAGTCAAGAGCAAAGCTGTATCATTACTAGAAGGAAAGGCAAAGGTATCGATTACTGGAGATGATGTGAAACGGGTTCTTAAGGAAAAAGATCGTGGAGAAAAGGGGCTTTTGTTCACTCATGAAGAGGTTGATAGTGATTCTTCTAGTGACTCTTCTAACAAAGGATCCGATAGCAATGAAATTGGTGAGGATTTTTTCAATGATTTTATCAACAATTCTTCTGATGAAGCTAGTCATGAAGTTGTTAATAAGACTATCAATGATACTACAAACAATGGGATTAAAAATTCGGATAATGAAATCACTGAAGACTTTTTCAATGATTTTATCAATTCATCTTCTGATGAAGCTAGTCATGAAGTTGCAAACGAGAGTTCAAATGAGATTTCTAGCAAGACTTCGAATGAATCTCCTATAAGTGAACCTCTCCAAACAACCAAGGATATTTCATCATCTATTTCATCAGAAGTTCCATCCAAACCATCGTTTTTGTTTACCAAAAGTGAAATGTCACGTGTAGCAAAGCACTGTATTCATCCCTATTTTTGTAATTCCTAGTAAACGATCAGCACCGAAAAGCCAAAGAAGTTTCTCGTCTCTCTGATCGACTCTATATTGTCTTCTATGTGAAATATCATCAACCTCAAATCCGTCAGGCCATCATATCACGAATTCATACAAATGGAGTTTCATTGCTTATTCCCTTTTTCGATATGCGATTTGTAGTGCCCTTTTTTGACAAAGAAGGACATTTAGTAGATTGGATGAAAGAATGGACTTCTTCTGAAAATGTAAAATCTGAAGTTATTTTGGAAAATGGAAAAGAATTGGTGGATCATGAAACGACTTCCACGATTATAGCATTCGTCCTAAAAGACGAAAATAACCGCGAATGCTGTCGATTTCAATTGTACGACAGTGTATCGGCTTGCTTAACAGTCGAAGAATCGAATGTAGAAACACATTCACTGATAATCCGTGCTACCATTATTAAGGGTTTAGTAGCCGAAGGTCCTGAAAGTGAAGGAGGGATCTATAAGATGCCTAAACAAATAGAAGACTATGAAATGGAGAAAAGAGATTTGTATCATAAATTAGAAAACACTGATGATTTGCAACTTGTAGAATCGCGGGAATTGATAGCGGATCAAGTGGAGAAAGTGAAAAGTAGGTAATAGCATGAATTCCAAAATAGGCGGTATTTTTGCAAAGGATAAAAATACGCAAATAAACTCGATGGAGACTCGGTTTTCTTTTGGGAATTTCAAAACAGAACGAGCATCAAACATGAGTAAATGGCTTCAAGAATATAAAGAATTCGCTCTTGAGGAACAGCGAAATCAAGAACAAAAAGAGACTGGAGAGTCTATGGAATCCATTAGTGAAAGTGGTAAGAAGCAACGAAGGGTTTTGAATGTAGATGCGAGACGGTTGCAGTATGAATCGCTCCATCGACAACGGAAACTGAAAGCAGAAAAATACAACCAAAGAAAAAAGGCAAGTTTGAGGCGTCAGAATTGTTTTGTTTGTTCCACATCATATTTTTCTTCTCACAGTAGAGTTATGAAATTTCTACTGTCATCGCTTTATGGGATTGTTCTTGGTGTAACTGTTTGTATTCTCTATATGATCCATTCCTATCATGTTGAGTTGTATAATTTATTTTGATTGCTTAAGTATCAGAATGGCATTAAAACAGCACAGGAATGTCCTTCCGGTATATCAGGGTCCTCTGGAGAACCACACAAGTACTGAGTCTCCAGAGCATGGAATTTCGATTGCATACAATAGAGAATATGAGAGCAGCTCGATTCAATGTGAAATGAAAGAGCTACCTCTCTTTCGTGGAAAAGTGTATACCAGAGTAATTTAATTCATCTTAGTGGAGATATGTATCCAGATATTCAATCTGTCGAAGAGTGCATACGTTCTTATCGATCGAAGTATATCGTTCATAATATCTTTCAGTTCTAGTCTATTTCCACCTTATCGTTCGTTGGTAGAGTTTATGGAATCACGCGATCGTGTGTTCGAGTTCTCCTTCCGAGGGGTTCGTTGGTTTTTGCTGCGTGACGTTTGCTACGATCCAGTCGACAATTCTGTGACTCTGGCAGATGTGTTCGAATCTGACGTGAGTCGCGTTCCTGCTCTCGAGGAGTACGTTTCTGTAAAAACTCTTTCGCATTCTGAGTTGAGTTCTGATCGTTTTTCACAACACAACCAGTCAGCGTGGTTTTGGTTCCCTTCTTCCAGTGTGGAAGGCTTGATGCAGCAGCTGTTCCTCCTCCACTCGTTTTCCACACACCCTGATTTCTTCCCGCCTGTAGATTTGGTAGCCACTTGATGATCAGATGGACGCTCTGCTCGTCACTCTGCCGAGCGACGGCCTTCTTTCTTTCCTGGTGAACACGGGGATCGATGAGCTGGAGAAACACGGCATTCGTGTCACCAAAGAAGTGACGGCTTCGCAACGAACGTGCTTTCGATCTCTGGTATCACAGCGATTCTCTTTTACTGTAGGGCGTTCTGGGGAGAGAAGAACCGGAGGGATCGAGTGTGTTGTTTAGTATTTTCAATTCTTTTCTGTTTCGAATACAATTCTATAAACATTATCCCAACAAAAAATTGTTTCACATCCAACGATTAGTTCTCGTTTATTTGGACAAACAGAACGAAAACGACCATCAGTCTACAATTTGTGGCGAAGCAATCAAGTACTTGCGAAATGAGTTTGTAAAGGAGGGAAATGTGTGTAACGAATAGAAATCAATTACGATCTCGAATCTAAAGATTGCCACTTTGAAGCCTGTAGATCTTGTTGAGTTTTTAATGGATGCTGACATTCTCTTGGCTGCTTCAGGCACTGCTCTTTCTCTCTGTGTTTTTATGCTTCCTCGTTCCGGAGTTGTGGAGATTATGCCCAACAATTACCGGAGTGTTTATTATCAGAGATTAGCTACAAACCTTGACTTGTACTATTTGTCTCACACCAACTTTTCGGAACCAATGAAATTGCCAGAAGGCTGTATATATTCTGAGGGAGTAGAAGACATCCGAGAGTTGCCCGTTCGTTGTCGAGAGAGTCTGGAATTGGATGAAGTGTATGTACATCCGATCACTTTGTGGATGATGATAACGGATATGAGTAAGACAGTGAATCATAACAAGTACCATATATACAAATTACTTGTTTGTTCGAGAAAAGAGAACATTCATACCGCAATTTAGAGAACATAGCTTTAGAGAGTAAGTAGGATACATACGAATAAGATAAAAGAGTGACAAGAGTAAGAATCACGATGATCGAGAAGGAAGTGAAAGTAGTTTTTAATCGATAAACCATAAATAGTGTGACAAAAAGAAAAATGAAATGTCCAGTTACTGACATCTTGTCAAAAGTAACACCTTTTTCAATTGATAAGGAAGATGAAATACCTAAGAAAAGTAAGAATAATAATCAGGAAAGTGTCCCACAATCCAAAGTTACTTTATTTCAGATTTACGCAATGTGTAAGATCGAATCTTACTCATAAAATGGGGAGATTCATTTTAGACGAGAATCGCGGGATGAAAGAAATCATAGCAGACCATTATCACTTCCCTATTTTGGTGGTTTACTAGTTCTATTCGATCCTAAAGGATAGTTGGTTTGTAGAGACATCTTCCTAGGTAATTATTAGGTTAGTCATCATAAACGTTCTATCTCAGACAACAACCCTATAGTATAGTATATGGCTTCATCAAAGTCAGTCAAGTTTAACAGATCACTTATTCGACAGTTTCACAATTTGGTGGAGTGTCCATTGACCTTGAGTAAGCGTATTTCCATGTTGGAAGATATGGAAGATAAGTTTAGTGTGTCAACATTCGGTATTCGTTCCCAGTTTGTTTTTACCCAGTAGAATACGATTCTACGGAAAAGCGGATTCTCGGAATGAAGTATTTGTTAGGTACATGGGAAGTACTTCTTGATGGAATCAGTAATGTATTCGTGTTTTTGCTTCTTCAGAGATAGTTGCGTACTCGAGATCAATACGTTATATATCGTGTTATTACAAAGATTTTGATTCGAAAAGAGTTCCTCTTGGTTTTTTCCCTTTTTTTCTGTGATTTAGGAGATGAATGGGTTTTCTTACTCTACGATGACAGTGGATGAGCATCGTCTCCCTCTTCTCCGAAAGTATTCAGAGTTACTACTTTCTACGTGCGAGATCTGTCAATCGATTTGCCAGGAAACGACTTCTTCCGTTCCCATTCTTTTTGCTTCTAAAATCCTTGCGTTGGCCTCTTTTCGCCTTCCCTCCATCGGCAACATTATCTATTCTGCAATGAACAATCTTTTCCCTCCATCTTCCATCTCGACTCCAGATCTTCGCTACGACATTTACGTCCCTTCCAGTGCCTCATCGCCTCTCTCCATGTCCTCCATAGCAAAGAGTCACAGCATGACAACTTTCCCTCCTTCTCACTCTGTGCTTTCGTTTCATGAGGAAGATTTCTACCAGCAACTCAGCGATGATGACTTGTCGAGAAGCGAAGACGATCCGGAGATGATCATCGACTTTGCTCAAGATATGATCATCCCCTCCTCGGCGTCTCCTACACCTTCTCCTGCCTTCCAAACCAAAGGAAACTCATTCTCTCCGATCCCAGAAGCCGATTTGACCGATGAAGAGCCTGATGTCGATGTGCTGTCGATGCAACTGAAGCTTAATACACCGACTTCTCTTCGAGTCAAGGACTACACCATCAATGTGGATCGCGCTGTACGACGCTCTTTGCGACGGTACTCACCTGAACAACATGATCAAATGGTGATGAAACTACCTACTTTGTTCTATTGGGATCGTGTCGTACATTACGAGGGAGTTTCATCCAAGATGGAGGGAAAAGAGTGGTGGACAGATAGACTGCAAGTGTGTGATGGTCTTCTCTTCGATCTGATACGTTCTTGGTTTGATTTGATAGATGAAGCTCTTCAATCTGCCAATGCACGTAGAAGTTGTGCGACCAATTAAGTATAGACTTTCCTTATGATCTTTTTCCCGGTTATTTTTTGCAGATTCGTTGTCTTCTCCCTCCATTACAACACTCTCTTCTACAGCAACTGAACTGTGGCAAAGTGAAACGTTCTGGGCAGCCAACAGCAACAGACTATGCTACTGCAGGCTTGCGTGCTAGGTATTCCTTTGAAGAGTCACGTGACTTTTAGTCAGTATGTGTCAAATGATCCATCATGGATTCCAAGTCTGTTGGAGATGCTTTTTTCCCATTGCAATGTTTTCATCTATTCAGATGTCATGCTATGTAGAAGTTTCATTTCTTGATGTGAAGTAGGCTTTGAATATTTGGATGCTTGGATGGGTCAACCAAAGCATGATGCGCAAACGCAAGATTTCGAAGATGTGAGAGAGGCTGTTCAGGAACTTGATTCGCATCATCGAAAAGGAGTTTCACTGGAAGAAATTGCTTCGATGCTTCTTAAACGAGGTATTTATTTTTGAATCTATTTGATGAAGAATTTGTGATTGACAAAATCGAGGCAAATTCGGTCGTTCAGCAGTTGCTTCTCGACATGGTCATTATTCCACATCCTTCAACTCCTGCGGCTTTCCAGTATAACAAATATCACTTTTCTCCGTTTGGTATTCGAGAATGCGTTTCATCACGAATTGTGTCAAATTTCCCATTCGAGTACTTTTTCCGCGGGATGCGATGCATCATCCAGCAGGACCAACTTTTTGTAATTCCAAAATGAGGATAATTTATGCGCAGATTTTAAAACGAGGTCTTGTGTTTCTTTACCAACACTGTGATTTATTTTTGGGACAATACAGATATTCTGTATGATTTTCGGAATTCCATAACTTGTAGCTTTTTGTAGATGTATTGTTTAAAAATCGATTTCTGGATTTGTTTTGTTACTATGATTCTGGTGTTCGGTATGTGTACAGTAGTCTTTGATAATCATAGAACTGTGTTTCGATTGTTGCTCATTTATCATGCATTGAAGACTCGGCGGTCTCAACTCCCTACTTTTACAAGTGATCAGTTATTAAGCATGATGGATGGAAATGTAATCGAGGATGTTTTGCCAAAATTGACTACAGTTCCTGAAGCTCAAAAAGTGGCAGAGTTGTATCGAAAGTGGAAACGGAGAAAAGGGCAATCAGAAAGCCAGAAACTGGAGGTGTTTGATGCTTGTTTGGACAATGAAGCAGTGGTAGGCGATGAGTAAAAAGATGAAAAATAGGCGGTGGATTTGGCAATTGCTAGTAAAATTGATTCCTATCTACTGGTCATGATTGCTCAGTTCAATGATCCTGTGGCGAATCGTGTGCCCAGAAATCGATTGGTATGAATTGGAGGGGAGTATAATGTAGAATGGGTTGTATAGTGCTATGGTGGAGTACATTTATGAGCTTTCTCTTTATGAGAAGGTCGATAAGCAAATTGGATTAGAGCGACAAATTCCCGCTCCAAAGATAGATATTACCCTAATTATGAGAGATCCTCATAAACAATAGTTGAGAGTTTGTTAGAATACACTTTTGACTGGAATGGAGAATGCAAATCCTTCAAATGCTTCCACACCTGAAAAGGACTTGCAAGCTTTGAACGAAACGGAAGATGTGTAACTTACGTGATATGAGATAATGGGATAGAAGCTAATACTCCTTATGGATATTGTAAGAGAAGTAACCAGGCAAATGGGAGATCAGGAATCAACGACTGAAGAGAGCATTCAGCAAACTGCAGAACTAACAAGAAAGTATATGCAGACAGTAGATGTATGATTTTCCGAGGTTTTTGCTTTACGTAGGAAATTTGCGATTCTCTTCAAGAATTTGCCAAGCTAGTGAAAAACTATCGAGAAGCATACCGAGTTGATGGTAGTAGCTGGATTCAGCAAACGATCGAACAATTGCATCAGACCTCTGAGAATGTGGAAGACTTTCCGATACAGCCTCGAAAAGGGACGTGTTGTGTTTACTAACAAACAGAATGCTAAACTACACATTTATGCACTGTTCGTTGTTTCTGTAGGAACAACTTCCGCAGGAGCCGCAGGAGTCTCAGGAGACTTCGGCTCCGCAGGAGGAATAGGTACTTCCACTTCATCCTTCTTGGGAGTATCAACATTCTTGTTAGCAGCAGCAGCAGCAATCTCAGGAGGCAGGGTGACTGATGCAGGCAGCACAGCAGAAGGAGCAGCAGGGTGCAGCTCGCGTCTGCCCACATGGTAATCCCACTTCTTTCCGAAGCCCGAGAGACAGGCAGCGATGACGATCATGACCGCGAGAACGACCGTGATTCCCGTGTTTCCCAGCTTGTCGATGAAGGCGTTCACGAAGAAGGCGGAGATGAAGGCGGAGATGAACTGGTTGGTGAAGACCCATCCGTAGTTGCCGGTCATGTACAGGTTGCCGAAGGAGATGGAGGTGTACGCGGGGAACATGGCGTAGTAGCCACCGATGCAGAGATAGATGAGACAGATCCAGACGAAGAAGCAGGCAGACGGCATCTTGGCCGTGAGCGAGAACGTGCCGATGAGCAGTGCAGTGATGATGCACAGGAAGGGCATGGCGCGGCGATAGGTCCACTTGTCCATCAGCGTGCCCCACATCGGTCTGAACAGGCCATTGCACACCGAGGAAACCGACCCAGCCACCACCAGGAAGTGGTCGTCGCTGATGAACGACTGTCCAAACACCTTCCAGTAGGAAGACATGAACGTCGTCGTTAGACCCACTAACAAGAAGGTCGTCCAGATCTCCCAGAACTTCATTGTTTTCAGCGACTCGCTCGGCTTGTAGGGATGGTCCACGATGGCTCCCGCCGCTGTTACGACGTGCTGACCACGAGGAGTCGCCTCCACTGTAGGCTTGAAGTCACGTGGAGTGTAACCAGTGCCCTTCGATTTCAGGTCGCCCATAATAGGAAGCGCCTTCTGCTTCATCTCGTCCAGCTCCTTCTCGGTGGGCTCCACAACCAGAAGAAGACCTGTGATCTGGAGAACCACGTAGCATGCCGCCAAAATCAAAAAGGTGCGGGGGACATTCTGAGCGACTTCCGCGGGGAAGTACTTATCGGTACTGGCACCCGTAGGATCCTCTACAGTAGGGAGATTGTTCGGGTTGATGAGAGAAGCTTGCACTTGGTTGAAGATTAAAGGACCACAACCAAAGCCTGCTACGATAATACCTGAAGCGAAGCCCCCCTTCCCTGGCATCCACTTGATGGCTAGAGTCAAAAAGGAGAAAAAAACGTACACATTGAAATGGGAGCTGAATATGCAATACCAATTGAAACACCGAAGAGGAATCCATATACAGCAAGTAATGCATAAAAGTTGCTGGAAAGCCAGTAACTCACGAGAACACAGAGATCAAACATAACACAGCCTAACAAAGTACACATTCGAGATCCAATGCGATCCTCTATCTTTCCAGCAACCATCATAGAGCACGCCTGACCCATAATACTAATAGCAAACAACCAGGCCGACATGTTGTTCGTTATACTCTAAAAATAATGAACAGCAGAAAATCGGTACAGTATTTCCCACTACAACATGAATATATGAAATAATATATGTAATCATGTTGGCAGCAGTATAAATTGAACCCAGTGAGATATGAATGAGCACACCTCCCAAGACAGTCCTAATTGCCTTGAAATTCATTCAATGTAAAACAAAAAACTGATGGAGAAAAGTGGGGAAGACGGGCGTTTCAGGCTATAGATTGGAGCCAATCAAATAGTCTTCAAATGAGCAAAACGAAAATAAGCAATATAGTAGTAGACTACTTCTGTCTTTGAGAGAATATACACCACACTGTAGAAATGGTCAAAGTCGATTGAAAAAGGAAGTAGCTGTTGATTTCGAGTGGCGGGCTTCCAAAAAAGTATCAAAATAGTATTTATTTAAAAAAACAAGATATTCACCTATTTTACAAATCTAAATGACCTTCTGATGATTATGTTCCTTTAATGACACTCTTTCAGCAAACGGACTGCAAGTCACATTACAACACATGGAAGGTAAGAGTTGTGTACCCTTTTCTGCCTCAACCATACCTCTTTTTCGTTCCCCCTTTTGTTTCGTTGGTTCTTCAAATTGTCGAATAGGATGATCTGTATTATAAGTAAAACTCCACTCAAACCAGGTAATTCCAAACGCTTCCACTTGACTACCTCTTTGTGGTGCGATCCTTTCCATAATCGGAACACTCGACTCTGTTGCAACGCCTGCATACGACGCATATCTCCACCTTCCAGAATGGGCTCTCCATGGTATCCATAAAGAGGAGGAACTTCTGGAATGGCAATAATTGCCTCTTCTTCCTTATGACATTCAGTTAGGAAACTCAGCGCAGTTTGTCGAATATCCACATGATGCATATAATAGACTAGCGAACGAAATGCACACAAGAACGAAACTCCCAAACGATAGGAAATTCCAGAATGCACGTGATAAAACCCAATCGAAGAAACTCCTCGAAATGTAACAAATTGATCGATAAGAACAACCAGTGTATGATATTCAACTATAGTGGTTACAATCTTATCCACAAAAGAATCCGAAGTCACGAGTGTCCGAACCGTATCTCCGAAACTCCACATCGGAATATAGTCTATTTGTAAGAGAGAGTTGGCACAGTACACTGCATCCACTGCCCCATGTATATGAGCAGATATATGCCTAGAGAAGCAAATCCTACTCGAAAAAAAGCATGCAATCCATAGTAACAAACAAAATCTACCCATGATTCTTGGATCAAACCCTCACCTAGTAAGACATTTAGGATCATTCGAAGAATGTGGAGAAGAGTGGACTGAGTAGAGAACGGAGGTAAATGTACAACACGCAATAGTTGTACAACGAGATAAAGATGACGAAAATGCATCGACTGAATGAAGGAATTTCATTAGAGGATGAATGGATATGTTGCAAAGAATGCAAAGGAGAGAAATGATGGAAACATGAGAAATCACACGCTTCAGAAAGTGATTGTCACATTCTTGCAAGTATTCTGACAAGAGAAGAATGTTGAAAAACACGATTTCTGGAACCTGATGAATTCGGTTTCGGATCCATCGAATCTTCTGGAACATATTTTGCATTATTGAGTCAGCAGAAATACTATTCCACCATCCACTTTGATTTAGCTCTCTCCAGCTGAAAGTGACATCAACAAGATCCTTTGTTCCATCTTTCCAGAGAAAACGATCTGAAAGAGGAAGAAAAATGGAAATGATAGAAAAACTCACAAATATGATGCAAAGTAACAATATGGACTTTCCAAATAAGGCAACATATAGCAAAGTAAGTCCCAATCCTATAATGACGGGGTTTTGAAGTAGTACACTTTCCATACGAAGCCAATGAATAAACAAGGGAAATACTCTTGACTTTGGGCGTTTCATGCTTTGTATCGTTGGTAATTCCACTTTTCGAAACATTTTATTTGCCTCGTGGTTGAGTATCCGGAGTGCACGAAAAGTCTACAACTTAGTAAACCACCAAATCTGGCACATGTCTGAAATCTCGAGCCACGACAAAGCATTTCACTACAAAGCTGATCATCATAACCGCGGGAAATGGTAGTATATCATGAAGAGCAAGATACAAAGGGAGGGAAATGGCACTCGAAAACAGATTAACCGCGGGGATCAGTTTGTAAAGAGAACGTATCAAACTGGGCAATAGAAGAAACAAGACAGAGAAGTTGAGGAAACGAAGAGAAGAGAGTATGGGAGGAGAAAAAGCAGAGGAGTGGAGAAGAAGAGAGAAGAGGGAAACAAGAGAAACGTAAAGAATGCAGAAGGCAAAAGAAGTAATTTGGGAGGGAAAAAAACTACATGTCTGATTGCACGACTCTGCAGCAATGAACTCTGAATAGGAAAAGACAATGAAAAGAAACGAGAAAAGCGATCAGAAGGAGAAGAAACACAAAACGTCTCGAGTGAAGAAGAGGTGGAGTAGAGGAGGGAAGTGATACCATGGATAAACGAAATAACGATAATCCCAGTCATCCACCAGTCAACAATGCTTTTTTCAGGTGACTTGGAGTGCATCCATCGTTTTAGAGACGAAAAGGGGGATTCTCCGTGCCAGAATCCATAGAGGAACAGAAAATACATTGCAGAAGAAAAAAGAAGTAGGATTGTGATGCAGTAGCGAAAGCGAGAAGCCATCTAGTTAATGAGCTGAATAATAATAGAATACAGTGTCGACCCATGGGATCTCAGGATCAAAAAAGGACCGAAAGCGATTCTAGAGTGGAGTGAAGAATGGAATACTTACGCCTCCAATAAGCGAAGAGACAGATCCAAACGAGACTATATCTAGCAAGAAGAGTAATTCGTTTCCAGCGATAGAAAGATACGCATCACGAACAGAAAGGTCGTGAAGTGATGAATATCGTACAAGGAATGCTAACAGGATAGAGAGTGCATAAAACAAAAGAATGATTCCGATTTGATTCGGGTTCATTCTTTGTATGACGAGTTTATTGTAACAAATGTAAAAACTGATATTAAATATTCATAATAATATTCGAGTGTAAGTGTCGCAAATAATCGGAAAAGGAAGGCTCTTTCCTGATCATATCTTCTGTCATCATTTCCATAACAAGACTTGCTTCCTGTGTTCCTCGCAGAATAACTCTCGGCTGTGTTTTATACCACTCACTTTCCCTACTTGTAAATAACATCCCAGCTGGTTCTGAAACTCCCCTACAAGGAGATTCACTCGCTGGCAAAACTCGTCTCCTTCCGGTTGTAGCATAAGATTTCCTGCCATTTCTTGATCTGTAATCGAATCAACTCCAAAAAGACTGTGAAGAATGTTTGCAGGCACGTGATTGCTCACAATAAACATGAGTCTAGTGATCAACATTTCCCTCCAACTACCCTCTCCATCCACTCATCAGGAACACAAATCCCAAATCCAGTGCAGACTCAGTTAGGAACTGGAATTCAGGCTTTTTCACATACCCATTCTCTTCAAATCCCCACGGTTGTTCAGGATCCAATCGATACAACGCGGGATACACAAAATCGACAAACTGAGTAGGACTCGCTTCACAGATTTTCTATATTGCATGCATTTCATTGGCTTACTCCTATTGCCCAAGCACGCGTATCCCCGCGGGGACAAACCGAATCAAGACCTCGCTTACCAGACTCGTTAAGCAAAAGGAGAGGTGACTTCAGTAAGCAGTTTGTGAAGAGCGGGAAAAGTTTTCCATTTTCCGGAAGAACCAACTGCCCGTTCGAGGAAGAAGAACTACATTCGACTCGATACTGAGTCAAAATCGTCTCAATCGTTCCTTCCA
Source organism: Blastocystis sp. subtype 6 (assembly GCA_000963415.1). Taxonomy (NCBI): domain Eukaryota; class Bigyra; order Opalinata; family Blastocystidae; genus Blastocystis; species Blastocystis sp. subtype 6. The sequence continues at coordinate 37,951 of JZRM01000042.1, forward strand.
ACTTTTCTCGTACCTCTGGCAGACGCACTGAATCCATGTCTTCTGCAGCTGTACGAGCCAAAGACATCATAACAGCAGTTCCATCAAGTCCCTTGAATAACCGCGGGTAAGTTGCAGTAGTCTGCAAACGCTGGTTCAAGACGCGCAGTCTACGCTGTCCCTCGTCGGTCGTGTACAACACCGCAAATTGGAGATACACCTCGCTTCCCTCCACATACTTCGGAAACTCCAACTGAAACTCCCATGTGGAATGTTCTGTCATCGCAGCCATGATGGGTTCATCACTCTCATCATCCTCTCCCGATAATATTCCTCCGCCTCGAACAGCGCTTACCTTGAGGCCTCCCGAAACCCTCAGTTTCCCCACGGTTTCCCTCTGATGGTTCTCCAATACCACACTCTGGAGATATCCATGTAACTCCGCTAACCCGATAGCTCCTCCACGGAAACAATGAACGGAGCCACCAGTGCGATACGTGAGAGGGTACTGCTCGGCAAGATGGACATGAGAGTCAGTAATGATAGCAATATCAACAGTGATATCCTGAGATCCGCAGAGAATACCAAGTTGAGAGTAGTAAGACTCGTCCTGAGACCGCAAATACAACTGAGATTCGTCATCTGTACCATATAGTCCCAATACTTCAGTAGACGACACACGACCCACTCCCAGCAATGGGCCTGAACACTCGACTAGAGTCACGTGACCTCCGCAAGCGCTCAATGCACCCACTGCTGTCCTCACTGCTGCCGTGCTGCATCCATATGCAGATCCTTGAACTCCCTGGCTTCCTGCAGAAATGAAGGTCTGGCGAATATAACGGATGATACGGAGAAGAGAATCAGAACGAGAAGAAGGAGGCAAAAGCCACAGCGAGTAGTCAGTGACAGCATACGCATCGTCAGGATCTGTCATGCACATTTCATGAATATGCTCATTCTTATATCCAGTAGCATCCATTCCTACCTTTTCCATGATCACATGCACCACCGTATCAAATACGCACAGTCCTATTTCTGCTTCCGAAACCTCCTTCAATACTTGTACACAAGCTTCCATTGCTTGCAGTGATGCATCGAGCACACCCGTAGTCACTGCCTTGTTTGTACCATCCAAAACAAATATATAGCGAGGAGGCTGGGGATCGCGTGATCGATACTCAGGACCCACTAAAAAGTCGATGGTTCCTGTGGATAACTCAGGTCGCTCGGCACGATCATAGCGTTTTCCCGCGGGATCGAGAGTACTGTAATACCAGGAGGGAGTAGGATTTCTCTGTCCACAAATGTTGCAGATAAAGTGGTGGCCATCATCGACGAAGCGCATCCAGGGATTCATATAGGCGTTGCACTCATTACAACGAACAATTCCCTCCAAACCATTAACCAATGGAATAGGTGCTTCAGAAGGGTGCTAATGGTGAAAGAAACGAAAGAGAAATACAGGAGTTGCAAAGGGAGTTACAAAAACAGAGCAGGGGAGTTTCGTTTTTGATAACATATAGTAAGATTGAGGAAGAACACGAAGTGTGGAACGCATATAACGAGGACTGCTTATTCCCGTATCGATAAATTGGTACTGGTACATAGGGTAGGGGAGTGGCTAGATGAGATGAAGAAATCACGTGACTACGCTAATCCAATCGTCATCCTTCTCCCAGGTGTAGGTTCGAAGATGATCGTCCTCTTCTGGATGAGGAATGCGATTCAGGTTGATCACATCGTTCGAATTCGAAGGTTTCTGTGGCTACGATGAAAGGAGACATGAGTGCTCACCTTCGTTTCCTTCGCAGGTTCGGCATGTTCGGAAGCATGTTCTGACATGTGCTCAGAAGCGGGATTCGAGCCATTCGATGCCCCTTGAGGTCCCACAGGACGCGAAACTGGGATTTCTTGATGTCAGGAGGACAAGAGAAGATACCAGAACTGATCATATTAAGAGAATACAGCTGTGCGGCTGTGATTCCCTGGCGTGGATGACTGCCCAGAGCATGGCTCGAAAACTTGGAGGATTCTTGTGAGGAAGGAGACTGTGCATCAGAAGGAGGAGGGAGAGGAAGCGAAGAAGGAGGAGGAGCAGAAAAGGCCGTGTTGGCACGAGGAATGAAAGGAGTGGCTCCGCCCGGAGGAGGAGGTACTCCTCCATTAAGTCTAGTCTGCTGATACGAAAAACTTGGAGGGGGAACACTTTGCGAGGAAGTAGGGATTAGAGGAGTCGGACCTCTCGGAAACGGTGACGAATGAATAGAGTTTGCATTGAACGGAGAATCAGGAGTTGGGGATGGAGTTGCAGACTCTGACTACCACAAACTTAAATAAATCACCACGTACATGCTTAACAAACGGATTAAAGTGAGATCCACCAGGTGGATTACTTGGATTCATTTAAATTGTTCAACCTACCGATTTATTATCAACCAAAGGAATGGCATAATTAGAGACGCTTTTTGGAATTCCATTTGAAATTCAAATGCGAATAAGCGACACAGAGAGAATCTACTCTCTTTTTAAATTTTATGCAAGTACGTACTAGAGTTCTCTATCAGGATCAGACGAGAATAATGTGGATCGACTCACTCTGGAAGGAGTTATTTGTTTGTTTGATACTGTGGGAATTGATGTAGAGCAAGTAATCCTTTGATTCCGATTTCTCCTAAGGATCCACTCGTTCTCTACTGCTGCTACAAAATGGGATGTGAGTGTATGTACATTATTACTAGGAGGGATATACAGCAACTCGCTACAGAGTATAAGTTGGAGTAGCGAGTCCTCTTTACTCTAGGATATATTCGTTTCGAGAACTGAAGCAACAACTTCCAAAATGGAGAGAAGAGATGAAAGACAAGCACACATTCCTAGTGCAAGCATGTTAGTTCTCTTATGGACAGATGTTCTACAAATTCCTCTTCCCATATTCGTGCAGAGCGCAGCCTGATGGGATTCGAAAGCGACTCCATGCAGACACAGCAGTAATGCTGTGGAAAATTCTGTTTCGAGACCAATTCCCTTGCCTTCCCTCCTATTCGCAGTTCATTCTCTCGCAGCGTCCAGGTGAGATCGGCATCACAAACGACGAGTGGTACATGAGCTACTTCTTCTTTCAAGAGCCTGCTGATTCGTCCAGCACCGAGAGTATCATTCAGTGCTTTTTCATGAAAAGATTCGTGGCCTCTACTCATCCGTAACTACATTCATCAATGATTCGTTGTTTTCTCAAACACAGCAAATAATGATCATCTCCTCCTCCTCTTTCTTCTTGTCGTGAATATGAACACAGCAGAAATCGCCACTTAGCCAGGCATCCACGATCTACCTATCACTTCTCCTTCTTCTCCCACCTTCGCATAAGGATGATCGATGTTGTGCAGAGCGATCTTGCAACACGCCGTGAGCGGCACAGCAAGCACAGCGCCTATCGAACCCAAGACGATGGCCCAAATCACCAGACACACGATGATGACCACCTAATTGGAAACAATAAACATTCTCACTGGATGCAGATGCAGCGAGTCGCCCAGTACCTTCGGCTCCACGAAATCTTGGAGAATGAAGTTCATGATCTACGTTGCACAGAACGATAGTAACGACAGTGGGGAGCAGAATCGCTGTCACAATCTGTACCACACTCAGACGAGGATCAAACAAAATCAAAGGAATTGGGACGCATGTCGCAATAATGGGCCCCTATTTCAAAAACAATAGGGACAAGTACGATGTGCGGAATAAAATTGAGAGCGAAAAAAATAAGGGCAAAAATGAGAGCCATTGGGAGATGTAGAATGGCACCGAACAGAATGAAAACAATAGCACCTGCGATCAAGGAGAGAACTGTCTTTATCAGCAAGTAACGGGTGATCTAGTTAGCACAGCCCAAATATAAGACTTGATTCTCGATTTTGTAACGCATAGACGAAGCAGGGAATTTTCGCATGCTCGAACCGAAGAGGAGAAACATGTAGATGAGAATGGTGAAGCCGATGTACACAATCGTCTTCTCGACTATCTTTGTAACTGAATCGAGTAGTTTGCTTATCGAAATGTTCTTGAGCGCCTCGTCTAACACATCTTCGATGTCGATGCCAAGAGTCGAGTTGAACCAGTACGTTGTGTCGTTCAGAAGCTAGAGAGAAGAGAGAAGAGTGTTAGTACCTCCATGGCATGATCAACATAGACATTGTAATCACTATGCACAAAATTATTCACCTAGCTAGAACACGGCTAACATCTGTACAGAGAGAGAAACAGGATAGATGAGCAGAAGCAATCCACCAAAAAGAAGAACCAGTGTGATAAATGAACATATGGGGCGATATGGAGTGCTCCAGAGTAAAGCAAGGTGTCTTTTTCGTTTCTACAATCACAGAAGATAAGTACTGTGTACAGATGGTTTATCCTCAGCGTCAATGAGCACCTTCTCCTCCTCTGACACCTCCACATCCTGAAACCATAAGTAGGGAATGATAGGACGATGCAATCTCAGGACAATAGGCTTTGATATCTGAAACAGAAACAGCGCTAAAACAGTTGGTATAATGATTTCTCGAAAGAAAGAGATCAAAAACCCAACAACAGTCACAGCAACGATTATTAAGGGTACACTGATTAACTTCAAATACACCTCTGTCTTTTCCCAAAAAGACAGTACCTGTATGTCTACATCAACCGTAGGTAGCGCCTCAGAGTCTCTACGACATGGAATGATATGGTGAGCATCCTGCAAAGACTCACTCCCACTCTGATTCTCCTGATCCATAATAAAACTATCTAATTTCTAACAAACATGTACAAATCAAAGAGCTTATAACTTAGGAAGACCAGCAACGCACTGGCTCTCAATTCCGCACTCATCTTTTCCGGCGACAATACGGAAGTAACCATCCTCACCCCAGTCCTCATTCCAGGAGTTGGCAATCTTCCAGTACTCAATGCCGTCCTCAACACCCCAACCGACAAGCTTGACAGCATGTCCGCCGAGATAGCTTCCCTCCACATGCTGATAGATTCCGCTCTTGTAGGTCATGAAGTCCTCGTAGACGCTGAAGGCAACCTCGATAGGTCCGTTGGTCATGAGCTCGGTCTTGATGGCATTAATATCCGAGGGAATCGAGTAGGCCTCCTCGAAGAAGTGCTTGTCCTCCGTGTAGCTCTTGGGATAACCGTCCTGGCACTTCTCGACACACTCAGGAGTGGGCTGAGTGTCTCCGCAAGGAGGATACTTTCCGGTGGTGTGGTGCTCGCACTTCGGGAAGGCGTAGGCATTGCACCACTCAGTGCTTCCGTACTCTCCTCCAGTAGTCACACCATTGCTGTGGAACCAGCTCCATGCCATCGCAGGCCAGCCACCGTTGCAGCCGAATCCACAAGAGGCGCAGCAGGTCAGAAGATCCTCGTCGGAAAGACGGTCCTGGATCTTTCCCTTGGAAGCAATGCACAGACGATCGGTAGCAGCCTCAGCAGCTCCAAAAGCCCAGCAAGAACCACACACAGACTGATCACGGATCTCCTTCAGAGAAGGACACTCAGGCCAAGCCTCCACGGGATCGAAAGACTCGGGAAGATCGTTACGAACAGCGATGTTCTTCATGGGAGCCTTCTTTCCGAAGAGAGCTCCGAGATACTGAGTGTAGTCACGAGTAGGAATAGCCTCATTAGCCACCCAAGTGGTATGTCTGGCATTCACCTTCTTGGCAACCTCCACCAGTCTTGGCGGATGCGCTAACGCAATAGCAATAATAGCAATGAAAAGGAAGTGTCTCATAATTGCTTACGAAAAGAAAAAGTGAGTGTTGTTCTAGATCCGTGCGCACTATTTCGAATGACACACATCCGATCCCGAACAAAAATGTCCCTATTTTGGGATTCATTCATTTATTATGTACCGTACTTTGGATCCCGTATTTGATTTGCGTTCAGTTTTTGCAGTTTGTTCTATCTGGAGGGTTTGATGAACGTTAAATAAACAATCACGTCTTGTACGGCCAGTAGCTGCAGTAAATAGAACATCGAAACTAGGGCTCTTATTTCTTCAGAATCATAAGCGTATAGGTGTAATAGTGCAGGTACTCACTGCAGCATGTTTTTCTGTTTGCATCTTCTCAGAGATTGTTAAACCGATTCACAAATAATCCACAACCCCTGATGATCCCGAGAGAGTCACAACTGGTATCAAACAAACACCCAAATACTAAGAAACTCACGAAAATACTGTGTAGAGAAGTAAGTGCTTGCAACTGTAGAGAAGAAAGAAATTATCGTTGCGAAACTGTAGAGAAGAGCATATTCGCTAACGGCCATGAGTGCGAAGCTCAGGAATGTTCATGAACCGTGCGAATATGATACTGGAGCCCCGATTTCTGCTTCGCAGAAAAGATCTTGCAATATTTGCACTTGTAGGGCTTTTCCCCAGTGTGAGTACGTTCGTGGTTTAGCAAAGCAGACTTATATCGAGATGCATAATTGCAATTGGGATAAGAGCATTTGAACGGCTTATCCTTGGAGTGAGAAATCATGTGAAGCCGCAGCTGTGCCAGACTTGGGGCGGCAAACCCGCAGTCGGGGTAATTGCATGTGTAGGGTCTCTCGCCAGTGTGGATTCCCTTGTGGTAGGTGAGGTCCTTCAGCACGCAGGACGTGAAGGAGCAGCCAGGATAGAGACAGCGGAACCATCGCTTGGATGGGTGGAGTTTGAAGTGATCGCGCATCTTGATCGCATTGTCGCAGACGAAGGCACAGGAAAGATTACAGCAGCAGAAGCGACAGGCGCACTCTGGACTCTTCAGAGAGGTCGGCACCACTAGAATCGACTCCAGAGAGAGCACCTACGTCCCGGAGAAATCACCTTCGCTTCCTTAAAGGCGTTTGAAACGTTGACTAGAGTTGCGGTGTAGATAGAAGGCCCACAGAGCACGGGATAAAATGTAGCTGGAGCTGCTAGGCATAAGGAGAGGCACGAGGGGATACGAGAAGGGACTGCAAGGAAAACAGGAGGTAGTGAAACAGGCTCTGAGCAAGGGCTTGTAGGGCTTGTAGGGTATGTAGGGGTTGTAGGGTATGTAGGGGTTGTAGGGGTTGTAGGGGTTGTAGAGCTTGTAGGGGTTGTAGAGCTTGTAGAACTTGTAGAACTTGTAGAACTTACAGAACTTGTAGAACTTACAGAACTTGTAGAACTTATAGAACTTGTAGAACTTATAGAACTTGTAGAACTTATAGAACTTATAGGGGTTACAGAACTTACAGAAGATGTAGAACTTACAGAAGCTACAGGAACTACTGGAGGTGCTGGAGATACAAGAGTGGCTAGAGTTACAGGACTTCCAGTACTTGGAGAATAAGGAAGAAAAACCGATTTTGATACATTGCTGGATACATCCAACGCCGGTTTGCAGAGAGGAACAGAAGAAACATCCTGAGAAGTCATTTCCTTTGGTAACTAAATACCTCCATTCTTTTCTCCTCTAAACGAGTGTGAAACACTTTTTGAGCCTGCTCCATCAAGAATAGAAACAGCAGAAAAAAAGTGGAAACAAAAGTAAATATGATTTCTTTACTATCATGAAACTCCCAGTAGAGTTACGTTTTTACTGGTTTTATTTGTAACAATAGTGCGATAGTATGCATTTCCTTATGACACTTGGCTTCTGGACTAGCGATACCACCAACCTTTAGAATACAACACATTGGTTCTAATATCAAATAAAGCAATGAGGAAGTGGGGGCAATCTTCTCTTAGCATTTACAGCACAATCCCTTCATACCAGAAACTTCCAAAAAAACGATTACTCATTGAGTTACTTGACCATTTCCCTACTAAGTATTATTTATGGGAAATAAGCTTGGGAAAGAGGTCAAGGTGGGAAGGATAACAGTACGCATTAAGGAATTTCTCTATAAGGGTATTATTAGACGAGTTGGATTATTTGTATAGATGAATTTTGGAAAATGTACTTGTCTGTTGATGTAAAAACCAATGAGCTGTATACTCTTCGTTTGTGCGAAGTGAAGCAAGGAGACGTAAGAAAACTTTATCGCATGAAACAAGAAATTGCACTTTGGGTATAATTTGGATATTCTTTCATTATGAAGCAACATGTACCAGTACACAAAAATCTGGTCCAGTACTATGCTTCGGCAACTGTTGAAGAGAACGGAGTCATAAGGGGAGTGATTCTGACAGAGTATTGCCAAGGTGGTCTTCTTGCCGGTGTTGTCTTCCAATGTTATCCCCAGGGGTTTTCTGAAAGGACAATTCTGGGTATTATGAGAGATATTGCGTGTGGGCTGTTTGCTCTCCATACAAACAAGCCTTGTTTTAGTCATCGCAATATTCATGTTGTGTTGTTTTTATTGGTTTACTCAAAGCCCAACTTCATCCAGATTGATCAAAACGGTCGCTGCAAGTTGGAGGTTTCTCGTTCAATGACTTCCAACATCATTGTATGCATCATCGCTTGATCCTCATTAGACGCCTCGTTCACAAGAAGAGGTTCACGTCGTACAGCAGCAGCTCGAAACAGTGATTGATCCGTGTTATCTTCCTCCTGAACTCTACGAACTGTGCGTCTTTCTGCTTGGTTATGAGTAGAACTCCCATCTTACACCATGCCAAGGTCACTGAAAAGGTGGATATTTGGCAGCTTGGCATTCTTGTTTATTATTTAGCGTTTTACAACACTCCTTTTGAAAGTAATCATGGAAAGATGAATCTTGAACGTCTGCGCGCTGGAACTGTGTATTATCCCGATTCTGCATTCTCTGAATACTCTTCTGAATTCATTAACTTAATCGAATCGATGCTTGTCGTTGATGTGGCGAAGTTTGCTCAGCTTCTTCATCCCATCTGTAGGCGTCCGTCTGCTTCTCAGCTAATCGAACGTGCCTGCTCCATGCAACGATGGAGAATGACGCAGGAAGTCTCGTATGTCCTCGATGCTGTGCGTAGGAGAAGAAAGGAATCATCTGGACACTCTCGACAATCGCAAGGGCCACCCATGTTGAGTGATTCAGACTTTTCTTCTTGCAGCGAAGCAGAAGAGTTGGCGCAGCAAAAGCGTGAAGCAGAAGCCCTGTTTGACAAGCAGCGTGCCGCATTATCACACTACTTTATGAACGAACGCAATCATGTCCGATGGATTTTGAAATGTACTTCGTGCATCCCTGAACCTCCTGCGAATCGCTCCATCAAGAAGCTGGCGATGGCTGCATTGGAAATGCAATCGATTGACTTCTTCTTTGAACTACTTTCGAAGTCAGTTTTCATCGTAGCTTTACCATAGACGACCCTTGTTTAGTGATCAAGTAGTTGCAGTCAAAGCGCTTTCTACGATTCTTAGTATATTTCAAATGGGCACTCTTGACATGGTCTACCAGTCGTATCAGCACTCTTCTCTCTTGAAGGAGATGTCGACGTATTGGTTGCTAGTGGAGGAGAGCGATGAGAAAAGCAAAAGACTCTCTTGGGCTCCTTTCATCTCTCGCCTAGCCAACATTCTGACGAACAAAATTTATTTCCTAAATAAATACAATGTTTTCGGCCTGAACTACGCTCTTATGGAAGGAGCAGAATTTGATGTCGAGGATCAGGTGAACATTCCTGCTCGTCTTTCAACCCTTCTCGCTACGTTAAATGTGTCCATCCAGTGGGTCCTCGTGAACTCATGTTCAGTTCTCAATGGAACAATTCATCCTCTGATCACAGAGGCCTACTCGATCTATCTGTCATTGACTGTTATCCTAGCAGACTTAATTGAAAAGGCAGAAGAACCTGAAACACTCGAATCGACTTTGGCTCGATATGAAGAGGAACGACTTGTCTTAAGAAGCATCATTGTCCAAGTCAGTAATCTTACCGAGATGAATTTATTTGATGACGTTGTGCTTCAAGTCTGTGTTCATCGTAGATTCCCTCCATTCCTCTCCATAGTCCATTGGAAAGGCATCCAAGGCAAGCACGGGCTGTTGCTCGGCAGCAATTAGACAGCCGAGTTACTGTTGAAGGTGCATCGTTTTCTGCAGATGAGTTTAGTGAGGAAAGTGATGAGGTAGATGAAGGAGTTTCCCTTCTTGTTCCTTATTACAAATTGACAAAAAAGGGAGCCATTCTCCCGCTTCTTCCAAGTACGGTGATCACACAACCAAAAGAAGCAACAGACGTTGGTGTTCGCAAGGTGTTTTCGAGCAAAGAAAACCGTATTTGTGTAGAGTGTGGACGGACACCTGTAATGTTCTTTTCTGTAAACCTTGGGGTTTTTATTTGCTCAGATTGCGCGAATCTCCACAAGACACTTGGTGTATACGACTTTCTTTCTCTCATCTCCAGAGTGCCATCAGCACGCTCGTCTTGATCAAGTCGAAGTCAATTCTTCCCGAGTGGGTAGCCACAGCAGCGGAAATTGGAAATAAGAAGGCACGTGCATTCTGGGAAAATCGACTTCCTCCAGGAAAGCATCCCTCAACCAAGGATAATTCGAATGGTAGGAAATTCGATCGTTTTTCAACTAGTCTGGATTCAATTCTTGCAGCAGAAATATGTGCAGAAACTCTGGATTCCTTCTGAATCTCTCCAGACAAGACTACAACACGTTGCTGAATACACGCCTTCCTCAAGCCAACTAGTCGATCCCATCACTGCTTCGCTTACAAAGTATCTTGTTCTCTCCCTTCTTCTCTAGTATTCATCGTCAACCTTCCTGCCCCCAGGTGCGTCCGCGCGTTCCCATCACGCATCGTAATCTGTGGGATCCTCCGCAGATGCACCGTTCGGGAAGTCTTCCTACAGTCCTTCCCTCATCGACCTGCCATCCCTCTTCCATGTCACGCAGTGCGAGCGAGGAGTGTCTGAAGAAGCAGCTGCTGACAGCTCTGCAATGGAGTCTGGATGACCTGCAGTTGACGGGAGTGGAGATCGAGTGGGAAGAAGTGTCGATTGACGAGAAGGTGGGTGTAGGAGGATTTGCAGTGGTGTACCATGGCATGTATCGAGGTTGCGAGGTAGCGGTGAAGAAGCTACGTGTGAATCGGATGTCTTCGAAAGCGATTCGCGACTTTTCATCGGAGGTGATGATGCTACGAACACTCCGACATCCGAATATCGTGATCTTCATGGGTCTGGTGATGAATCCAGTGTGCCTAGTGATTGAGTACTGCCATAACGGGAACTTGTTTAGTTTATTGCATGACGTCATCGTGGATGAAGAAGGAGAACGATTTGCGGTAAAGATCCCTTGGATGCGGCGGCTGCGTATCGCATTGGATGTCGCGCGAGGGATGAATTTTTTACATACATCGACACCTGTAATCATTCATCGTGATCTCAAGTCGCTCAACATCCTCATCGACCAGAAATGGACGGCGAAGGTGAGTGACTTTGGACTGTCGAGGTTTAAAGTAACGATGGTGAGGACTGTTGAGTGTAGGCGGCTGATTCAACTCACGAAATGATGACTGGGCAGTGCGGGACATATCAGTGGATGGCTCCAGAGGTGATTGAGGGTCGTAGCTACACTGAGAAAGCGGATGTATTTTCATATGGGATTATTTTGTGGGAACTACTGACGAGGCGAATTCCCTACGATGGAATGCAGCCAATGCAGGTGAAGAGTGGATGGAAGGAGTGATTCGATAGGTGGCAATGATGGTTCTCACGCTTAAGAAACGATTACCAATTCCAGGAACTTGTCCAGAGTGGTTTGCTATGCTGATTCGAGATTGTTGGGCTCAAGATCCGGATGCGCGACCTTCTTTTGCAGACATAATAAAACGGTTAAAACAGGGAGGACCTGCTCCTTCAGTTCTGTAATACATTGTATACTACTCTAACTGGGTTGTTGGAACAAACAAGAAAAACATGAGATTCAGCCTTAGTACTCTTCGTAGAAGGCTTGACGAACACAAACACGATTACAGCGATCGACGCTATAGCCACCACAGCCACTGCGATAATGGAACCAATGACCACACCTGAAATCCAAGAGGTCCCCATATCGTATTCACTATTGCACGACTTGTCTTCAACTACGTTTATGAGAGCAGGCTTGCCATTCTCTGGTGATAAAGATCACGCTGCAATAAATACCAAACGTCAAACAGCGGTACAACGAAGAGCCAACAGATTGAAGTTGCTCAGAAAAAGGATTCACGTCGTTCACGCTGCAGTCAAGACTTCTAACTGTTACTCAAGACAACTGTAACTACGAGACATCGACAAAATCTCGCGTCAGCTTGGAGCCACACGCATCCACGATCGCCTGCATATCTTCGTCTTGAGTGCTCATAATTTTAACGCTGACAGACTCGACTTTTCCCAGGCAAATTGATTTATCGTAGGAATAGCTACAACTTAGTTTAAACTCAGAAACGCACTGTTTCAATTCTGAATACTTCGGTTGTGTACAAGATGTATCACTGTAATAATGTGTCACAATATCTGCATAAAATGCGTAGAATGTAGTGGCATTATGGTATTGAGACACAGTCATATACGATTCAGTTCCTATACAGTCATATCATCTAACAGACATAAAACCAGTTGGAATACACAGAGAGGTGTATTGATAGCAATCTAGAAACTCAGAAAGATGAGTAGGCATCTACTCGCATCAGCAAACTGAAGAAGAGCGAGAACAACAAATACCGACCACAATATCATTTTAACGATACTCTGGAGTCACTATTCTCATTGATTTTTGTCATTTACTTAATTTGGAGAGTTCGAATTAGATCGACTCTGTGAATAGTCCTTTAGATAGATGGAAAGCGAACAACAGGAAAAAGCTACAAAAGAAGAGGCAGAGAAAAACCAGTCCTCAGCTGATTCTCCACTTGAACATAAGTTTGAATTTGAAATATATATGATATAGAAACACTGAATCTGAGGAGAATCAAAAGTCCGAAAACAATTTGGACAATACGTCAAATGACGAATCGAAAGAAAAGTCTGAAGAGCAGGAAGACAACACAGAGATAAAGAATCAAGTAAAAGTGGAATCTGAACACAAAACGGAAGAAGAGTTTGTAACCATATCAAATGAAAGCGAAATTATTCAAAATGCAGATCCAGATGTAGTCGAAATCAATGATAGTATGGTCGCTCAGATTATGAAAAAGATGCTAAAGACTGGGAAGCTGCCGACAGACTCTATGGAGGAAGAAGAGAAAGAAGAACGAAAGCCGAACAAGGGTTCTCGCCAGAACAAAAAACGTTTAGAGGAGCAGCGAGCAGCTTTCCGTAAAGAAAAAGAGGAACGCGAAAAGAAGGAAAAGGAGCTGTTTGAGATGCAGCGCAAGAATTCAGTAGTCAAAAGTACAAGTACACGACCCCTCTCCACCTCTGGAAATAAGCTGAAGGCATTGGCAATGAAGCAGAAAAGCACTTCAGCACCGAAGAAGCAGACAAAAAAACTGAGCCAAAAGAGACGCCGAAGGTGGATATTCACAAGATTTTCAATCGAAGCGGTGTGTCTCGTTGCACACTCTCATCTCTAGATCGTTCGATGGATCCTAAGCTTGCTCGCATTCTCTATGACACCTCTGTACTTCCGAAGGCCTCCACAAAGCCTCCTGTCAAGCCTAAAGAATTCTCTTTCGCAAAACGGAAGAAATAATGGATGAGCTGTTTGTATCAAACAGGACTATAATTTCTGACGCTTTTCAGTGTCTTCCTCTTCATGATCTCTCTTTAGTGTGTCCATATCAATCACAGTATCTCCCTCCTCCTCCTCCTCTTCTTCTTCCTCTTCTTCCACAAAGTCCTCGTCATTCTCATCATCTTCCAGATCCTTTCCCATCAGTTCACGAAGCTTCGACACATCACTCTTCTCCTTCTCGATGACCTCCTTCACATTGAAATTCTTTGCATTCTCAATCTATTTATCATCCACTCATCATGTCTACATTTTCAGAGATGTCGAATCCAACCTCCAGAAGCTCTTTCACACTATCAGGAAGATCATTCCGCCCCTTCAGATCCGCTGCGAGTGCACTCGCATCTCCCTTTGCCTCCTCCTCCTTCACAACCCCTTCTTCCACAGCCTTTGCGACTGCGCAGCGGAAGAGCGTTTGCTGTGCATTTTGAAGCCACTCGATGCTCTTCTCTGCAGACTCCTTTGCCTTTTCCTCGAAGGAGGGATCGTCTGCGGACAGCAGTGCGTTGCTCTCTGCGAGATAATAGCACGTGATTCCACAAAGGAAGAGGGAGTTTGCGATCTCGCGGCAGTCCGGAGGATACACTTGGCGAAGCAGCTTCAAACACTCTTCGTGGTTCTTCTCAGAACTCTCAAAATCACCTTTTTCCATCTCGATTTCGCCAAGTTTCTGGTACACGTTCGCCAGCTCCTTGCGGTAGTCCTTACCGTCCTTCGCTTCACTGTAGAGAACACGGGCTCATCATAAATCGCCAGCAGAAAATACCTGACTCCAGATTCTCCCAGGCAATCTGCATGTCATCCTCGATCAGTCCATCGTCTTCTTCCTGATTATCTTCTTCAGAACCGTAGCGATCCTATGTAATTATACTCGATAACCGCAAAACTACGTGAATCGAATTAATGAGAGTGGTAGCCAACTTGAAGTGGAGAGGAGCAGCCTCGAGAATGATGTCATCCACAGGGCAGCTTCGATTAACATAACTACCGTAAAAACTACACTTCCTCCAGAGTTGACGATAGGAGTGAAATGATTTCCTCGCTACTCTTCTTTTCACTCTCCATTTGCTCGACTTTCTTTAAACACTCCTCCACTTCTATCTGATAACGACCATTCGCTGACCTCTACGCTCCTTAACGTCCTTCTGGTTCTCTGTCATAACTTTTAGAAGGGAAACTTTGAAAAGTGAATATAGAAATCTCTGAATGTTCAGTGATTGTTCAAAATCAAACAAAGGAACCATCATTTAAGTTCTTACATATTAATCTTGTACAAAAAATTGACAGTCAAACAGTTCTTGTCTCTCCAGCTTCCACATATCACCGATACGAGAAAGAGTAAAAGAGGCCGCATCATAATCTTTCAAAGCTCCGGAGCAAATAATTCTCGTCTTTTCCGAGCCGTTATTGTACACATTCGACGCCATGCACTCATGACAATGGGCATGCAGGACAACAGGAACATTCATCTTGTTATAAGGACAACATCAAGAAGAAACATGATCTAAAGAGGTGTTTACCAGCGCAGTTAACTGTCTGCTTCCCGCGTAAATCCTCTTCGCCTTCTTCGTGTTATATATAATACTTGAAGGAGCCACTGAAGGAGGACAGTGGAAAAATAGGATAAGCTACGGAAAAAGAGACGAGTTCTCGTACAGAACTAGTTTCTGGAAGATCCTGGATCAACTCTCTCATTCTGGATATATCAAAGTCACCTTTCGTCTGAGGAAAGCCGCTCCAAATAATATGTCTGTCTTGGTCCACTGCAGGAATGCTTCCTCCAAAACCTGCTACATAAAGATCATCTGCGATCTTCACAACAGTTTCGTGGACATTCATGTCATTATGACCGATAGATCCGCACACAGAAAAGCATTTCAAACTATCATGCTAGATATAACTTCAACAGAGAACAGAACATTTCCAGGAATCCACAGAACAGGGATATTGATCTTTGACAGTGCTGGACTGTTAATAGAAAACGTTGGAAATACCTTTGAAAAAAGTATCTTTGTAATAAGTCTCTAGATCACTTTGCGATTGAGAGGATTCGTTTGTCTGTCCTTTTTTATGATGGAAATCAGAGATATCACCACCTACAAAAAGGATATCGATTCTAATTGGTATCCATACAAAACAGTTACGCCTTCTTTTTGACTATCGTTCTTATTAATGATTCCAAGGTAGAAGCATCCAATGTGGCATGGATGTCACTACAGTTTATCATTATCATATTCATTACCTGATGAAAAGAACATTAATTGAGTCCTTTTGAATTGTGTGAATCATCAGAAAATACAATAAAGAATTGAAAAAAGGTGAATCTGCTAATAATCATCACTCCAAATATTGAGAGTATTTCTCATTTTTAAAGAAAATGGGATCAATTCTCTGTGTTCATCTTGAAGAGTCGCGTATAATCAGCCTTCTTGTCCAAAAAAGTGAATCAGGAATTGGGTACGAGACTCATTGTGAGAGATGTATTCCTCTCTCTTCTCTCTGTTTTTTGGAAAGTGGAGAGCAAAAATTCGTCTTTGGATTTGATACTACTCACTTTGCGGATATTATTCCCAATTCTTGTGTCCTTCAGTCTCCAGAGGAATTTCTTCAGCAGCCATTACTCTTTGCTGAAAATAATATGAGTCAGCTTTTTTCTTTCTTGTAATGTAAAGGTCCTGGCGAAGAACCTGACTCTAACAAAGTGCATCTTCCATTGTACTATCTATTGACTAATTTAAGAAATCGTTATATGTCCTGGTGCTCAACTTCTCTAGATACCCTTGTCTTGTGTTGTTCTCTAGATCTTTTTATTTCATACTCCTTTCTTATTGAGGAGTGTGCAAAAGATAGTGGTTTCAGTAGGTGTCATATTATTGACTCTACTTCGCTTCTTGGCTATTCTTGTACACCCACAGACAATTCGAAGTGTCATTTTCTTATTCTCGAAACTGGAAAAAGTAATTCATTTTGTCTTTCTTTGTCAGTCTCACCAAATGTGAGTTCATTTCCTAACTGGGAAGAGTGTTCTTTTCTAAGTTCATCTTCGATCATTTCTCGTCTTCAAAACACCCAATTCGCTTCTTCATCTTCTGATGTCCTTTATGATTCTCTTCTAAAGCTACGCACACAGTATGAGTCAAATGGACTTTCACAGAGCGATCTAACTACTCAATTTCAGCTACTAAAGGATGATCTTGCTTCTGTCTTTTCAAAATGCTTATCCACCCGAAATCTGGAATTCCAGGATGTGAACCAGATTTTGATATCTGGAGAACTTGCGAATATATCTCTCCTTTATCAAATCCAACGAATGTATCCTCATATTCCCGCGGTTATTTTGGATTCCTCATCTATTTGGAGAGAAGGATTCTTACGTTTCTGTTCGATGGTGTTTCGTTTCGATGGATCTGATTCATACATCGGCGAGATGGAGGGAAATGTTCCGTCTGGCTATGGTGAACAGTTTCGATTGGGTGAGTGCATTTACCGCGGTTTTTTCCAAAATGGCGTGTATGAAGGTATTGGGGAGTGTTTTGAGGCGAATCAGCCTCTTTACCGCGGTCAGTTTCATCAGGGATACTACAGTGGGAAAGGTGTATTACACTTGTCTGACGAGGAAATAATAAGGGGACAATTTTCCGACGGTGTCCTAATAGATGGTAATTATGACACATACTATCCTGATGGATCTCTGTATTATAGCGGTGGATTCAAACGTGGCATGCGAAATGGAGTAGGAAAAGAGTACTCGAAAGAGGGAAAGGTGATCTTTGATGGGTGCTTTCAAGACGGTCTTTACTGTGGATTAGGACGTTTGTTTCTACAGGATGGGAGTTACATCGATGGAAGATTTGAGAATGGAAAATTGGAGGGAGAGGCATCAAAGTATCGGAGTGATGGACATCTATGCTCTGTAGCAACATACCGAGAAGGGAAGCCATGTGGTACCATGAAAGAATTCGATAAGCAAGGATATCTTTTTTATGAAGGAGGCTGGAATGACTATGGGTATTTTGGCAAGGGGGTAATGTATTACCCAGGGGGTCGAGTGCACTATGATGGAGAATTCCTCAACGGAAGCTTCAATGGATATGGTCAGCTGTATAACATGGATGGAGATTTGATCTACATTGGTGAATTCCAGCAGGGAAAGTGCGAAGGAGAGGGAAAAGAGTACACAGAAAATACCCTCCTTTTATACACAGGGGAGTTTCACCAGGGAAATCGTCATGGTAACGGGAAACTCTTCTTTTCCGAGGGACACTATTATGAAGGGAATTTCAGTAATGGTACAATCACCGGAAAAGGGAAAATGGTGTGGTCAGATGGAGAAATGTATGAAGGCGAGTTCAAAAACGGTAAGAAAAATGGAATGGGGAAATTTGTGTGGTCCGACGCTTCGTGGTACGAAGGAGAGTTCCAAAATGATCAAAGGAATGGGAAGGGAAAGCAGTTCGATTCAGAGGGAAGGTTAGTGTATGAAGGAGAGTGGAAGGAGGGACATGCGACAGGTCATGGGAAACTGTACTTTTTGACAGGGTGCTCGTATGAAGGAGAAGTGGTAAATGGAAAGCGTGTGGGCAGTGGAAAGCAACTGAATGAAAAGGGTGAAATCGAGTATGAAGGGGAGTGGGAGAATGATGTGCCTCACGGATATGGCGTGTACTACTATACCGATGGAAACGTCTATAATGGGCAGTGGGTCAATGGAGAGAAGGAAGGCACAGGAAGACTCACATATAAAGATGGAAACTACTATATCGGTCTTTTTAAAGGAGGAGTACGACATGGAAAAGGTTGCTTGGTGAATAAACAGGGGAAGATAATGAAGGAGTACCTGAGTTAGAGTCTTAGTGTTACACTGTTTGTTGGAATAAACAGAGTGCTAAGAGTGTGGCTTTCTGAGTAAACTTTTCCAAGAATTTGAAACATCCACGACACGCTTCATAGACTGTTGCATGGAGACGAAGTCTTCCTCCATAGAATCCATAACGTAAGAAAGCGCAATTAGAGACTTTCTAACATAAGCACAAGAGCAGAATAAGAATACTTCATCTCCTGTATCACCTTCACTTCGTCCATCACAACAAGGATTGAAAATAAACTTTTGGAAAAATGCAGCAATTCTGTTTCCCGCGGAACTTTTAAATGCGATTCATCTTTTAACATTCATTAAAATCATCTCTATTGGTTGTTATCTATACCAGTATCAAGAAAACTGTTATTATTCTTTGTTACCGAGAAGAAAAGCCGTTTTGTATGACTCAATTCGCAATGAACAACGATATCAGTGAAGTTATTGAGGAGAGTCTGAGTGAGAAAGAGATGAGGGAGTGTTTTCGCAGTGAGTTGCGTCGTTTGTAATGTGAAATAGAAATTCTATGTATTAAGTATCCACCCCCAGGTACTGCTTTCATCGAGCCGTCACAGATATCGTCGAAAGTATGGATTCAATGAGATATGCTTAAGTAGTTGTGCCATCCTAAGCGACAGAGAAAGAAGAGTATCCAGCTAGATGTAGTTACGGTCGTTACTTCTGATAAAAAGACACATGACAATGAGCTCCATCGCTTCTCCCGTTCAAAGAGCAGTCCATTTCTAGAGTATAAAGTGTCTACACTTCTGTATTCACTCTTATGTTCAGGTAAAGTATAGATCTTCAGAAGATGATCCTTCAATAGAAAAAGTGAAAGGTGATAAATCGAAAGCTTTTTTTGCCGAAGAGGATCGTCCGGAGAAGGAAGTTGTCTGTACTCTCAGGTGTCCCTTGCTGAATCAGACGGGGTTGTGTAAACATCGTAGAATAATAATCATTTTTTAAATGCCAGAATCGATCGGAAGTGTTTCGTCGATGAGAGGTTATGAAAGCGATAGCGGAACTTATTCCTGTCCTTTTCCATGAATACCCGTAGAAATAGCTCAATGTCGAGTGTGTCAAGATTGCTGTTACTTGTACATTTTTTACCTATTCTATTTGTTTACTTGCCTGCTAATCCCTTTTTGTATCACTACACAATGGAAACATACTCCGCACAGAGGCGTTTCATTATTCAGGAAAGTGTTCTCAAACTTTTGAAGTATGACCACCAAAGAAAACCAACGTACTTATTTTCCGTTACTCCGATGATACACAGGAGGAAAGGCTAGTTATTTGTCAAACTTCAACCTTATGATGTATAAGGTATTGTTGGAGAAAATTCGAAGGCCTATTTCCTTTTTTCTAGAAATTGTATCACTTTAGCTGACTGTATTATGTGTAGGCATTACCAATTGCTTTATCGGGTATTATTCTCTGGATCTATACTCTTTTAACATTGGATTTTGTACCTTCAACAGCGTAGCATAGTATGTGCTGTGTCCTTACGTGCAGATACTATTCAGACACTTATTCTCCTTTAGAAATCGGCAACATGGCACAGACAATGCGTGAGAGTAATAAGATTATCGCCATCGCTCCCGATACTGCGGAAACTCGCGCCTTTCGTGATTGGTGGTGTGAACAGAACCCCGGATTTCCTGCGAGTGAGCTATGGCCTGACAAGATGCCATCCTTGGAGTATTTGAATGTCCCCAATCTCTGCAAGTATATTCGAATGATGGAGTCGTCGGAAGCGATGGACGATTATCTGGCTACGGAGAACATCGGCTACAACCCCTCTATTCCAGATATATTTGTTGGCATTGTGTTTGATGAATATCCTTTCGTTCCCACAAGCCGTCCTTCACTCTACGATCTCGAACGACAAGAAGAACTGGACCTACACGATTCGCTCCAACCAGCTGGACGTGCCGGCGCTGTACACCGAAGACGCGTAGTCTCTCTGCTCTCTGTTGATCTGCAGAATGATGAACGACTACCGCAAGCGAATGTCATCCACCGGACTCTCTTCCTACGCTCGTGCGAGCATTCTGGTGTACGACTCGCTGGAGAGTCAGCTAGACGACTCCGAACCCACGATCACTGTGCACAGTCAATATCTGCCGGGCTTTCTATCGATCCAGAGGTCCATCGACCGATATCTGATCAACCAGAAACAGAACATCACACTCACCGCCTCGCAAGTACGATCACGTGTGCTCGAGAGCTTCTCGTTGACGAGTACTGTGGGGGTGGGTGATTGACATCACTCCTAGTATCGCCAGGAGGCAGAGACTTGGATGAACATGCTGAGCGATGAAGAGTTGGAGCGAATGAAGCCGTACGGACTGCAGTTCATTCAAGAACAATTCTATCTGCCTCAGAAGGTGACTTCAGTTCCGTTCCCTACCGATGCTTATGTTGGGCTGAGTGGGTGTGATCATCAGTAGCGTGAGAGCGAGTTTTTCGACATGATCGGAATGCTCTATCCGATCTTCTTCCTGATTACGTTTATGTATCCTTGCTTCTGGATTCTGCGAAACATTGTGACGGAGAAAGAGCGAGGAATCCGTGAGACTCTGAAAACGATGGTGAGCATCGATAGCTGATGATTACATAGGGTCTGAAGGATCTGGCACTGGTGTGGTCATGGCTCATCATCTACCTCTTCGAGTTCCTTCTCATCTCTATTGGATGCTCGTTGATGCTCATCCCTGTGTTCGAGTATTCCAATATTGTGCTGCTAGCAGTTTTCTTCTTCTGTTTCGCTTGGTCGTTGACGATGATGTGTTATCTCATTACCTCTTTCTTCTCGAATGCGAAAACAGCGGGTTTGCTGGGAGTGCTTATCATCTTCATCACATACGTTCCTTACATTCTGTGTAGGGTTTTCACGCTTGCTGTCCCTCGTAGTGGCCACAAATAATTCACGGGGATTGAAGATTGGTCTTTCATTCGATGCGACAATCGCTTTCTCGCTGGGAATCGAGCGAATCGCTTCTCTAGAAGCGGAAACAACTGGTCTGAATGTAGGAAGTCTAGCGATGTCCATCGAGGGGTACAGTGTGATCGAATCCATGTGCTATCTGCTGGTCGATGGAGTTGTCTACTACTTCCTTGGTCGGTATTTCGACCAGGTGATTCCCAAGTCGTACGGACTCTCACAGCCGTGGTATTTCCTCTTCTCGCCTGCTTTCTGGAGAGGTGAGATGGTTCAGAAGAAAGTGCACATCGAGCGGTCAGAGGAAGATAAACGGTAGTGGTACGAGGTACTGGTAATGATTAGTCATGTCGGCAGACAGTTTATTGAGGAGGTGCCGAAGGACCTGTCTATGCTAGAACAGGAGCAGCGATGCATCCAAATCAAAAACCTGGCGAAGGTCTTCAGCACGCCTGTGGGACCCAAAATTGCGGTGAATGATTTGAGTGTGACGATGTATGAGGGGCAGATCTTCTGTCTGCTGGGCCATAACGGAGCTGGAAAGACAACGACGATCAACATGCTTTGTGGAATGCTTCCTGTAAGCGATGGAACAGCTACGGTGTATGGATATGACATTTGTGAAGACATGCCTCGGATCCGAAACATGATGGCAGTTTGTCCTCAATTTGATATTCTGTGGGACAACTTGACGGTGCGTGAGCATCTGTATATTGCCGCGAAGCTTCAGAACGTTCCTCGGAAGGAGATCAAAGAGCGAATCAACTCTCTGGTGTATGATGTGGGTCTGACAGAGAAGCTGAATAAGAAATCGAAGACTCTGAGTGGTGGTCAGAAGCGAAAGCTGTCTGTGGCAATGGCGTTGATTGGCAATAGTAAAGTGGTGTTCCTGGATGAACCGACGTCTGGTATGGATCCCTACTCGCGACGAATGATCTGGAATTTGCTGCGTAACTATCGAAATGATCGAGTTATTATTCTGACCACTCACTTCATGGATGAAGCTGATCTGCTTGGCGATCGTATTGGTATCATGAGCGGTAGGTTTAGAGAAGGGCTGTAATGGATAGATGGCCAGATGTTCACGTGCGGTACAAGTCATTATCTGAAGCACCAGTTTGGTGTGGGCTACAACTTGACGATCGTGAAGAAAGACAAGTGTGACGAGAAGAAGCTGCAGGATATGATTCATGGACACATTCCCACCGCATCACTACTCACCAACGTGGGAGCTGAGATGACTTATCAGCTACCATTTAACACTTCTGATAAGTTCGTTGCTCTCTTTACCGACTTTGATAACCATATGGACTCACTGGGCATCACCACCTATGGAGTATCGGTCACTACGATGGAGGAGGTCTTCTTGAACTCTGCGAAGATGGTGGATAAGGAGTTTGCCCGTTCCCTCAGTTCCAAGCGAAATATCACAGGCCAAGGTGTGTCCTGCGCAGAAGGTGCTCGTCACCTAACAGTAGATGAGGAAGAGGAGCTGAAGCGCGCGCAGCGTAAGGACTTCACTCGTACTACTTCAGATATACACGAGAATCTCTTCGGCAGACACTTCAGAGCGAACTTCCAGAAGCGATTCCGTTACGCGATGCGTGACAAGAAAATGTTTATCATGGAGCTTTTGATTCCAGGCGTTTTTACTGCCTTCGTCTTCACGATGGTCAAGGTCATCTTCAATATAACGAACGTGTCTTCCTACGCGATGGATACACGTTACTACAACCGCTACTTAGATGAATCACTCGCAATGCGCAGTCGCTTTGTGTTTGACGCTTACGACCAAAACTGGAACCAGACAGAGCTTCTGATGGAGAATCTTCCATCGGATCGCTTCATTCCTCAGAGGGCGAATCTTACTGGACTCCATACCGCCGATGTGTGTTCTACATTAGCAAAGTATCTGTGGTGTCATGACCCTGTAGGACAGTCGTTCTGGTGACATTGTAGTATTATCCTCCCACCTCTCTAGACATGGAAATCATTGCCATGTCTCGCTATCTTCTTGACGATAGGCCGAACCACATAGATGCGTTGTATCACGCTGGTTTCTTCCAGATCCTTGATCTACGAAATCATCAGGTGGATTTCTATAGCATGGTGAACACTACGTCGTCGCACGGCTCTCCGATCATGATGAATGCACTGGATGTCGCTTTGCTGCGCTATTCGTTGAATGACTCTTCTGCTGACATCCATATCAATAACCATCCTTTGCCACTCAACCAGGCTACCCAGGAAACCACATCACAGGCGATTTCCCTTGCCGTTTCTCAAGATATTGTGATCGCTCTCGCTTTTGTGCCTGCATATACTGTGCTCTTTTTGGTGAAGGAGCGGGAAGTAGGAATGAAACACCAGGAGATTATCAGTGGAATCAACATTCCTGCCTTCTGGCTGAGTGAGTTCCTCTTCGATACCTTGTTATATGTTGTTGTGGTGGTGATCGAAATCCTCCTGATGCTGGCCTTCTCAATGGATGACTATCTGCAGGACGGAAAGGCAGGGGCCACATTGCTGTTGCTCTTCCTGTACGGTACTGCCAGTACGTCGTTTGTATCCTGTTTGCAGTATCTCTTCAGGAGTCACACAATTGGTCTGATTGTGGTAGTGTGCTCGACTCTGTTGTCAGTTGTAGACGCTGTTCATCAACATTCTGTGTATCATCATGGAGCTTGCTTCCTTCATCATGTCCGCCATCGAGGACACCTGTCAAACTGCTCGTGTGCTGAAGTAGGTCTTTGTTTCGTTTGTCACTCTAGCTACGTCCTGTTCTACCTTTTCCCTGGCTTCGCTCTGGGCATGGGACTTATGAGGATCTCCATGCTATCCATGATGAGTCTCTTTGATCAGATGTGTGATTACTACTCTGATGGAACGATCAGTCTCTCCATGGGTACTCCAGATCCCATGTCTTTCGATGGTATTGGTTATTCGTTACTCTATCTTGGGATTGAGTCGGTAGTGTACCTGATCATCGCTATATGCCTCGACTACACTACGAATAGCATCCGTGTGAAGAAGTACTTCTCTCGCAGAGACATTAATGTGAACCGAAGCAAGGATGTCGACAGTGATGTGCAGGCGGAGGACGACCGTGTGATGCGCAGCGACCCCAAGACTACCACAGATGTGATTCAGCTGCGCCGTCTACGTAAGGTGTACAATGGCGAGAAAGTGGCGGTGGATCGAATTACATTTGGTCTGCAGAAGGGTCAGTGCTTCGGCTTGCTGGGTATCAATGGAGCAGGCAAAACTACGACGTTCTCTATGATTTCCGGAGAGATTGCGCCTACAAAGGGCACTGCTATTCTCTGTGGTATGGATATGATCGAAGAGCCTGTCAAGGTGCGTCGACTCCTGGGCATGTGTCCCCAGTCCCACGCTCTCTTTGACCTGCTGACCGTGCGAGAACATCTGGAGCTCTTTGGACACATCAAGGGAGTTCCTGTGGAGGATATGAACGAGGTGATCGAATACCGCATGGAGGACATGGGCATCAAGCAGTACGAGAACAAGAAGGCCATGTCGCTCTCGGGAGGTAACAAGCGAAAGCTCTCCGTAGCCCAGGCTCTGATCGGCAATCCACCTCTAGTGTTGATGGACGAGCCATCGACAGGAATGGATCCTGTGTCTCGTCGTGCGCTCTGGGACATCATCAGCATGGTCTCTGCCAAGCGGAAGGAATGCACTATCATCATCACCACGCACTCTATGGAGGAGGCAGAGGCGCTGTGCACAAGAGTGGGTATCATGGTGGGTGGCCGTCTGCGATGCATTGGAACCATTCAGGACCTGAAGAGCAAGTTCGGTCATGGATACACGCTAAACGCACGATTCGCTGATCCAACGGATGAAGAAGTCGAGGAGATCAAGAAGACAATTCCCAACAAGCACGAGATGCTGAACCGACAGGAGGTGAACGAGGTGTTGTCTGCTCTGGAAACTACGGATTTGGTAGGCGTGTGTCTGACATGTCATGTAGGCTGAGGAGATAACAATCAGCGGATCGGGATGGGTGATTGATGCGGAACTGACTAAGCGAGGTGCGGTGGCAAGTGAGTGCGAGATGGAGCGATGAGGTGTAGTGGATGTGCTGGTTGACTGGTGGGTGACTGAGGTGCGATACATCGATTTCATGGATTTCTTGGAGGAGAAGTTCAACGCTGTGGAACTATTGGAACGCCACGGCAATCTAGTGACTCTCCGTGTGGACACAAAGGGAATGAAGCTCTCGACCATCTTCAGTTTTATGGAGGATGTGAAGAAGAAGTGCAGCATTGACGAGTATTCCATCGCGCAGATGACGCTAGAACAAATCTTCAACTTCTTCGCCTCTCAGCAGGAGGAGGAAACGCGCGAGATTCAGGGAGTGAATAAAAAGCGAGAACAATAAATTTTGTAAGTTTATGCGTTTCTTTGAGCCAAACACAATATCACTTTGTCAGTCTATCATTAAAAAGCAAAACCCATATCCGCAAACGCCTGCTGCTGCTTCTGGCTGATCTCAATCATGGCCTGTTGGAAGTCGGGATCATTCTGATACGTCATCATGGCGATCTGAAGGATCTATGGCTCACTCGCTCTTCCGACGAATACAGCCTTGTCCATGTTGTACTTCTCCAGGATCTCGGTACGTTTCACGTCCAAGTCGGACATGTATTTCTCGAAGATGGTCTTCTGGAGTTCGTCGTCATGCTCCACGCGAGTCTTGAACTCCTCGCTGTCGGTGATGCCCAGTTCTTCCTTCTTGGCACGAATGACTTCGGTGAGGATCTTCGACGCGGCGTTCATCACCTCTTCGCTCACCTTCTTCGTCAGTTCGATGGTCATGAACTCTGGAAGCTACCCATGAG
Source organism: Blastocystis sp. subtype 6 (assembly GCA_000963415.1). Classification (NCBI taxonomy): domain Eukaryota; class Bigyra; order Opalinata; family Blastocystidae; genus Blastocystis; species Blastocystis sp. subtype 6. The sequence goes on from JZRM01000042.1 coordinate 64,252, forward strand.
GAGAACGAGACACCGCTACATCGGGCGCCTCTGGCTGCTGGCCGTTCAGCATAGCGAACATTGTGCGAATGCGGTACGTCGCTCGCTTGAAATCACGGTCGTTTTGAAGCATCTCCGCAGCCTTTGTGGCATCCTCCTTTGTGACGTTGTTGTTTCTGTATGTAGTCTCCTCGACACTGTTCAGCATCATCTCCATCTTGCTAGCGATCTCTTGATGAACCATTTCAGGAGTGTATGAAGGACTCTGGGAAAGCTGCTCCTCGTATTTAGCAAGCTGCATCATCACCATTTCAATGCTCTCAGAGATCTCTGAGTAGATCTTGATCATGAGCTTCTTAGGAACAGCTAGAATATAAGTAAACGAGCCATCGCTATACGGAGATTGGGGATATCCTCCTGTTTATCTTCTTTTACGAGAGGCTTCTGAGAATCACAAAATCATAACAATACTACAGCTTCGACATCATCTTCTTCATCCTCAACATCGATATATTTTTTCCAGATCCACCAAAGAGCAGCACCGACTGCAGCAATGCCACCAACAGCCATCACAATCTTTCCAGACTTGCTATCCATCTACACGTAACTCTAGTTGTACCAACCCCAACATCCTAAGTTTTGCTTAAATTATTGTACCCAAAGTCAACCACAAAGAACGAATGCGCGTACAGTCACTAACCTATGATAGTTATGGAACTATTTGTTACTCTGTTTTTTTGAGAAGCAATGTGATTTCACACAGTTTATGATGTGTATAATCAATGGCTCACTGTCCTATAAACAGAGCGACTATTTTACTGGGCACGCCTTTTGTTCAGGCCTTTTGTCTTTTCTTGGAATATGTAGAAGTATAATGTACAACTATTCATAGGATCATACTTTTCGCAGATTGTTTGATTCTTCCCAAAAGTGTGCACAGGGAAATAGTGTTTGTTATACGATGATTCTGACTCTATATTTATCGGAATGATATGTCTAGGTAAAAGGAAATCAGTGATGATTCGTTTTTTAACAAGTTATAAAGGATGAATTCGAATTGCACAAATAGATCTGTATGCTCCAGCGCCTCTATAACGAGAAGTGAGCAAGAGTGCTAGTGTTTTCTACAAACATGGCATTGATTATTCAACCCTAATTCCGCTAATTTTTCCATGCGAGCATTTGCCATTTCCTCCATCTTCTTAGCATACAGTTCGTTGTCTTTAAAGAGAAGGCCACAGATGATGAGGTGTGATTCTTCGACACCTTCAGCATCGAGAATCTTTCTCTTGCTCTTCTTCTCCGCATCGACGACTAGATCAAACACCTGATCCTTCAGCGAGTCATTTCCCGCCACCGTGCTCTTCAGCTCTTCTCTGCTCACCTGGATCTCCTTGCAGAGCATGCGGATGATCTGGTCGATGCAGCGGAGACTCAACTCCATGATGGCCTGGTTGATGATGAGCACTCGCTCCATCGTCAAGGATGCGGGGAGCTTCGGACTCTCAATCGCACTGTCTTCGATCTTGCTTAGAAGATAGCGACATGGATAGAGAGCGCTTGTAAAACGGTCGCTCTTCTCGCTGGAGTACAACTCAAACGACTTCTGGTACTGTTCGACAGTGAAGCCATGGACTTCGCAAGACTACAGATAATAGCAATTACATACATAGGACATGCTTCTCCACTACTGCCATCGTGCTTTTAAATTTGGATGCCAACTCCTTATTCACCTCCTGCTCAGACATTCCTTTCTGGATCATGTCTATCGACATCATTCCAAGGTGTTGCTAAAATGAACAAAGAACAGAAAACAAACAAAAACGATCAGCATTGTGTCCGACACATCATTGATAATTTCAATCATATTGTCAAGTGAAATCTCTAAAAGTACAAGCACAGAACTACGAATACCATCAGAAGACTCTGCTTTCTCTGGTTCTTTATCCTTTTCTGTTTTTTCTTCTCTCTCCTCTTCTTCCTACTTATTAAAATGGAATGGCCGATGTCTACATGCTCCTCAGCTCGACTCGCAAAGAAATACATTGTAGCAGCAGCACATATTGCCGTAGTGATAATTATGGCGCTTCGAATGATAGAGGAGTACTCCCTCATTGAAGATAGGATTGTTCTGATTTGAACAATATTCTGTTTGAAATGATTATTTTTCACAACTGTCAAGCAGTGGTTAAATTCAAGAAATTAGCAACTGCTCAAGTTGTGTATGGAATGTGTTGTGCTGCTGGTTATCCAGGATGGTCGATCCCAGTTGCTTTATCTAATCCTATAGGGATTTGGCCATATCGTATATTACATCTCCTCAGATTCAAGAACTCAATCGACTTTATCGGAAAAAGGACTCTCCTACAGATATTTTGTCTTTTCCAATGCACACTGTATATATCACTTAGTCCAATGTACCGAGTAGCACATTCAGACTCCTGGATGTATCCCAACCAACGAACGCACTGTATAAAATTATGCCCATAAAGTATAGTGTAGATCCGATCGTTGGGAGACATTTTCATTGCAACTGACTATGTGAATGCGTATTGCACGGAAAACAGTAATAATGGATGTGGTGTATTCCATAGATGTGGATTTATTGAGTCATTTCAACATACTGTACGCTCACGGGATCTCTCATCTGCTTGGATTTGACCATGAGAAAGATGAAGACTACGTTAAGATGGCAGCGTTTGAGAAGAAACTGTTAGATAATTACTCCCTTTTCATGGCGGAATATGACCCTCTAGAACAAGGACTCTATGAGTCATGGAATTGGGATAAAGAATGTCCGATATAACATTTGTTTGTTTTCAAATCACTAGCGGTTATTGATGTATTTTGAGGAAAGTTGAATCACATTAGATTATTAACTTATTATAGACTGTTGACGTGTATCTGTTACTAGATCTATTTTAATTTGCGCTATTCATATGGATACTAGTCGTATTACCACTCCAACGTATTCTAAAGAAATGGAGAACGAATACGCGATGAGTTCGGTTCGAAGATGCGCATTCATCAAAATCGACTCATTGGAATTCGTCCGGCCCTTTGAATCTACACCGGAGATTTTGATCACGATGAGTATGGAGAACCGGCGGAATAAGAAGCTGATGTCTCCTAGGTTCTCTGCAAACAACGGCGTTCCGTTTACCGCAGACATCAATGGAGAATATCAGTTATTTTATTCTCATAATGTTAAATATCATCGCGATCCAATTCTCCGCATTGCTGTGGAAAACACTCGGGCTAAAACGTTTTCACGCCATCGGTCAATTGCGGCAGCATTAGTGAGCATGCAGCAGGTTGTGCAGCATGAGTTTGATGGGGTCCTTATGCTCTATGAGTGCCACGTGAACGAGAAGAACGTACTCGCTCGCATTCGCGTCCACATCCGTTCTCAGTACATTGACGACCAAGAGGGATGGTACGATAATTCAGACGATGTGGCAGATGATCAGGAAGTGGTGTTCTGTCTTTGCTGTTACTACTAGAGTTCAGATAATGATGCTTCGGGTGGTCTTGCTCGCTTCAGTCGATCCATTCGCAATATATTTCAGAGCGGAGGAGGAAGCAACTCTGCGCATGGCCACACACGCACTTCTCTGACAGAGAATCCGCTGGATGGAGCGGTTGATCGCGGGTGTCCAGAGTCGGTGAGTGATGAACCCGGAACTGGGATGTCGCCCTTGCGTCAGCGTGACTTGGGAGTTGAGGTGGTTCGTCGCACGCCATCAAGTGGTTATCGTCATCGAAGTCGCAATGCTTTCTTTGCTAGTGATGGTGGGAGCAGTCGAGGCTCCCGAGGAACCTCGACAGAGTCATCTCTCCCATTAGCATTTGAAGAGAAAGCCAAGAAAAACATACTAGCAAGCGAGGTAGACCTCGTTCAGGACAATGATCTCTCTGCTCAGCTGAATCGGTTCCAAAAAGAGGTAAACAGTAATCAGTGGAAGCCAGTAGTGTTACTGATTGATGACTCGCCTCCTTTCCATGCATTGGCGCAGTATCTACTGAATAATGTAGGAGATGGGGGCAGAAATGAATGGTAGGAGGAGGAATCGAGCCATATCTGGAACACGAATACGTTTGTTGTGTCATTAAACCAAATCAATCAGTTCGTCAACTCTGTTTTTTCTATTTATTCTGAAAAGTAATTTTATAAGGTTCGTGTGATGCAAAGAGCAAATGAGCATGACTTAGAACCACTCCGCTTCTTCTTTTTGGGAAACGATTCCTATGCTTGGCGATTGCTTGTGACATATTTAATGATGGTCGATGAAAATCCAAACGAACCTTTCAATATGCAGTTTTTACCTCTCTGTTTTCTCTTGATCGTCCTGTCATCTCTAGCGCTTCTGTGCTCTCTTACGCATTTGCTTGCTGCGTACAGTCTCCAACTGGCTTCGACAGTTCAGATGATTCATCAGGTGATCACCTCGCTCTCTACAGGGAAGGCAGAAGGGCAGAAGGGTCTCTGGACCAATTATCATTTCGAAGACCAGTTGAATTTATTGCTGCAAGCCGATTATTCGCTGTTCCCGGTCTCTGTGAACGAAGCCTCCATTCAGTGTGATTCGAACGATCCTTCAGATGTATTGCGCGATGAGAGACTCTTAGAATTACTTAGTAATGACCATGCAAACGGAACAAAGCTTCGGGTTCCCTTCTTATCGACAGTATCAATTGGCTGCTGCTTCCCTTTCTCTCGCAAGCAGTACACATATTTGCTTAAACGGCTTCAGGAGAATGAAAACTCGGTCGTGTTTCCTAATTTGTTCAGCTTGCTGCCTTCACACGGAGAGAAATGCTCTATTACGATGCTAGATTACTGGCTCCTGGAGGGAGATCAAAAGCAGTGTTCTTTGAAATCGGGAGATGTGATTGGCACGGTGGTGATTGAGCGATTGCCACGAGTGAAGGAGAATGACAGTGAAGCAGGCTTTTCGCTATCACTGTCAATCCCTCTTACAAAGCTGTCAAACAAACGCAAGAAAATGTACACAGGGAAGTATTGCTTGCATGAAGATGAGAAGACAGAGACAACTCAACGCTATTCCTGTGTCGTCGTTAAGTCTGTAGTCACAATGAAAGAGCCTGCGTGTGTATTTATTGATGGCGTGGCATTCAGTGACGTTACCTTTATGACTATATCAAATCGTTATTTCTCACGTACCAAGTCATTCCCTCTAAGTCTTCCATTCAAATCTTATTATCTTTGTTAACAAACAGACTAAACATACATAGAATCTATCTCTTTCTCGTAGTGCTGATGAACCACATTACGCTTCAGTTTCAGAGTAGCAGTGAGTTCACCCCGACTTAACGAAAGATCATGCTCCATCAAGTGCCATTTACGCACTTCCTGAGCTCGGCTAACAGCTACTTTATTGTATCCATCGATCGCCTCCTGGATCATCTCAGTTACGCACTTGTCGTTATGAGCCTCTGAGACAGTGGTAGCATTTCCTCCTCGCGATTTGATCATAGAGACAACGACAGGCAGCAGTCTCTCACTCGGTTCTCCGGTCAAAGGATTCACCTCTGTCTTCAGCGACACCAGCGCCGACAAGAACTTTCGTTTATCTCCAACAACTACACAATTTGCAAGTATTGGGCAGAGATCCAGAATCTTGTTCTCAATTGGAACAGGCGCTATATTCTCTCCACCTGCCGTTACGATCAATTCTTTCAGACGACCCGTGATCTTCACAAATCCATCTTCATCGATCACTCCCTGATCTCCTGTGTGAAGCCATCCCTCATCATCAATCGCTGCCGCTGTTTCATTGGGCATTTTAAGATATCCCATCATGACAATTCTTCCCTTGTATTGCACCTCCTGTGTGTATGGGTCTGTTCTCATCTGGACTCCGTGCAATGGGCGACCGGCAGTGTACATTCTCCACTCCTGATTGGTATCTGTTTGGAAGCAAATAGGAGCTGTTCCTTCCGACTGACCCAGAATATCGTAAACGGGCATATCAAGCGAGGCAAAGAAGTTGAGCGTGTCATCCATAATCGGAGCTGCTGAAACCACATAGACACAATCCTTGTCAAACCCAAGAGACTCGCGAGCAGGATCAAATACAAAACGCTTCGCAAGTGGATACGTCCAACCTTTATAAAGTCTTTTGCCATATTGACGTGAGACAGCAGTTTGGAATCCAACAGATCGACTCCAGGAAATGAACAGCGATTTCAGATACTAAGTGTTAATGGTTCGCAGAAGACTCACTGAAGCTTGAGCAAACTGAGCGCGAATGCTTTCAGCAAACTTTTCCCAGACACGAGGAACGCCCAGGAAGAAGGTAGGCCTCGCTTTGTGGAGAGTTTGAACAAGAGATCCACGCAGTGCATCAGGTTTGGCAATGTACACAGTGACAGGATTACAGACGGGAATCATGGTATCGATGTACTGAGCAGCAATGTGATTCATTGGAAGATAGGACACGAATCGATTCTCCCTATGGAAGTGGGCGTAATAGTCCAAGACCTTTGCATTGTAGACACAACTGTCATGCGAACACATCACTCCCTTAGGATTTCCTGTCGTTCCAGACGTGTAGATCAGTGTAGCACAGTTTCCTGGCTTGATCGCTCTCGCACGATCAAGAACGACCTTGTCTGGGACATCATTTCCCAGATTCATCCACTCATCCCACGTGTATATTTTAGCGTAACTGTCATTCCCCACCTCAGGAACCCCTTCTTCAGGCCAATACACGATGATTGCTTTCAACTGAGGAAGAGTTTCGCGAATTGATGCGATTTTCGCAGCACATTTTCCTCCTTGACACACACATATTTTAGCTTCTGAGTGTTTAAGTACGTACTGAGAAGCTTCTGCCGAATTGGTGGTATAGATACCGGCAGGAACACACCCACAGATCCATGAGCCTTGAAGGGTAAAAAAGTACTCTGCTGAATTGAACCCCATCGTTCCTGTTGACTCCAACGGCTTCATCCCGATCTTCACACAAGACTTTGCGAATCTAGGGTCAAGTCACCCCTTCGGACCTACCTCAGAGACTGCTGATAGTACTCTCCGTAAGTGTACTTCACATCGTTCTTGTCCACAATTGCAAGAGTGTTTTTCCAAGCTGCACAGTTCGCTATGAACTCCTAGACATCAGCAACGAATAGATGAATGCATACAGCAGCTAGTGTGGTCGGCTCTGGGTCAAACTCGCTATTAGGGTTACGCTCGATCTCCATAACATCGTGGATATCAGCTGTTCTGTACTTGTTTCGGATGCTCATCCTGAGGTATAAAAAACTATGAGAAGCAACACAGTTTTCGTGGTGGAATAATCGAAAAAAGTTGATGACGTCATGACAATTTCTGAAACCCCTATCAGTTACCATATTCCCGCGGTACTTTCCTAAAAGCGTCGTACTGTGGTATTGATGATGCAGTTGTACAATAGGCCTCTTTTTGTAACGCTTGGTACAAGATGAGTGTTCGTTGCTAATGCACTTATTGCTACAAACAGGATATCTGTGTGCTGTAACTCCCGAACGAATTCTATAGTTTTTTTGATAATGGATATATCTTGCCCTTTGTGTAAATCTGCTTTGAGGATCCAGCAGTTTACTCCTACTTTGAATGTGAGTGAGGTTTTCTTTGATAATTTGTAGTGTCCTGTGTGCAAAGGACTGCTGGACTGTATCCCTCCACTTCTTCGAATGATTGGTAGTAACTCCTTTGAAATCTTCGTTTGCAAATACTCCTATGCAGTCTAACCTTCCTGGACCTGGTTCTTCGATGCAGCCAAGACCACCCATGCCTATGGATCTCAACAGTGCGTTTAACACTGTTGCAAAAGGACTGTACTTTTAGGTGTTTGTTTTTGACGTAGTGGTCAGATTAACTGTGACCAGTTAAAAGAGAGTCTTCAACTGATGGGGTTGCAAATCTCTTCTGATGTGTGCAATCAACTTGCTCTGAAGCACGATCGTGACCGCAGCAACTTGATTGACATCAATGAGTTTTCTGCAATTGTTTCTGAATTGAATCAGTGGAGAGACGCATTTGCCTTCTTTGACACGGATCACTCAGGCTTTATGGATTATAACGAGTTTAGCCAAGCATTAATCCGTCTGGGGTATTCTTTCCCTCCCCCGACTGTTTCGCTCATATTCTCGAATCTCGACTCGAATCACGTCGGTACTCTGAATTTGGACAACTTCATCAAGGCATGCTCCGTGATTCAGATTGTGGCTATGAAGATGCAACAGTATGATCCTCAGCGCAAGGGCTATGTGACCCTGGATTTCAACCAAATGATGGACGTTGTCTTTTCTATACCTATGTAGTTTTGTTTGTTTGAAACGTTCCTAAATGAGGGGATGTGTGCTGAAATCCATTGTTCGATTTGATTTCAAAAGATTTCATAAAAAATGAGTGTAAAAATGTGACAACCATGCCTCCAGAAATTGTTGGTATTTTGGGTTTCTTCATGCTGTCCCATTCATCGTTATCTGGGATCAAAAGCGTATGAAATTGTGCAATAATTACTGGTAGTGCATCCCTATCTTATCCAAATAATCTAAGGTCTGTGTGCCAGGGTCTTGTTCAATCAAACGAAATGGAGTTTTTGTCATATATTCGGGAACATGGTTTTTTGCCTATGCCTATGCTCAAGTTGCTGTGTGAATGCGTGCGTTGTTGCGTTTTTCCTGAATGGTAGGTAAAGGAGATTCTAATCGAGGAGAATACTGTTCAGCCAGTGAGTAGTCCTGTGAATGTGAGCTATCTTGTGTTTACTGTGACTCGTAGATTTGTGGAGATATTCACGGCCAATATAGTGACTTATTGGAACTGTTCAAGGTCGGAGGCGAGATTCCAGAACATAGCTACATTTTTATGGTGGTTCGTTGATGTCGTGTTCCATGCGTAGGGTGACTACGTGGACCGTGGATATGCGAGCTGCGAGACGTTCCAACTGTTGTTAAGTTTGAAACTCTGGTGATCTCTTCTGTCCCCTGTGCATCTAGCTATCCTGACAAGATAACCCTTCTTCGAGGCAACCACGAGAGTCGTGAGATCACCCGCATCTACGGCTTCTACTACGAGATCACGCACAAATACGAGAGTACCGACCCGTGGGTGTGGTGCACCGAGGTCTTCGACTACCTCGGCGTGGCTGCGGTAGGTGCGCTGAGCGCTCTCCACTCTAGCTCGTGGACAACCGCATCCTCTGCGTGCACGGCGGACTCTCGCCCTCGATCAGCACCATCGACCAGGTACCTCAGCGCTCGGCCTGACCAGCAGATCCGCACCATCTCGCGAACCGAGGAGATCCCCTCGACCGGACCCTTCTCCGACCTCCTCTGGTCCGACCCGGACAACGTCGACGGCTTCCACGAGTCCCCCAGAGGCGCGGGGTACGTTTTTGGAGAGTCTCCGGTCAACCACTTCACCGAAACAAACGGACTGGAACTCATCTGCAGGGCCCATCAGATGGTGCAGCAGGGCTTCCAGTACATGTTCTCGAGGTCCAATCTCGTCACCGTGTGGTCCGCACCCAACTATTGCTATCGATGCGAAAATGTGGCCTGCGTTCTCATGCTCGATGCGAGTCTCAACAGAACGTTTAAGGTGTTCAAAGAAGTAGGAACGGGGAGGAGACTCACCGATAGAACAAGGATGAACAGGAAAGGGAGAGTAGATCTGGAAACTTTTCGTTCTTTAGTTTTTAGTGAGATGCTTGTTTGGTGTTTGTTTCTACACTCTTTTGCAACTACACAAACAGTTACAACTCGGTAGTCCTGCTGCTCTGCTATGGTCCTTACATCGTTTCAGAGACTTATGATTCTTGTCCACAAGGAAATGGTGGAGCGAACGATTCTCAATGTCCTTGTTCCAAAATCGCTTTGTGAACGGCTCAGTGTTGGCTCTCTGTTCCGGTGTAACCTAAAGACTCCAGACTGCTCAACTCTCCAGTTTTGCAAGTCACTGAAGAAGTGCGCCATCAGACCCATTCTCCTCGCTGACGACAGTGCTGTTCGTTCTTTGATCGCAGATTCATGTGTAGGTGAATCTGGACTTCGAACAGTACCGATTGAGACCCCTCTGGACTCTAGATCGTATTGGAACGGAGAGGTGGTTCCTCCGATCAAGAATTCGATTTTCGTCGGACATCTGGAGCTGCCATGACATGTAGGTTTCCGACAACAGATCGCTGAAGCACCCTACCCACCTCGCGATCACGTCTGAGCGCGTTCTCCTCAACGACTGCAGTGTGGTGGAGGATGCGTATGATCGCGGTTGTTCTTCTCCCTAGCGTAACGATCTCGAGTCTGCAGGAGCTGCTCTCGTGTCTGCTGGGGTGCGAGCGTCTGGAGCGCGACGACCGTCTTCCCTTCGGGCACATCGCTTTGCCTGCGAGTCAGGTGTTCGGCATGACTTCGCTCTCTTTCTGCTCCGTCAATCTGAAGCCCTTCGCCCCCGGACACGTCCTGGTGCTCCCCAGACGTCCCGTGCCCACGCTGGACCGTCTGCGGGAGGAGGAGATGGCCGATCTGATGCGATTGACACACCGAGTCGTCAAGATGATCAAGCACTGCTATCACACACAAGCCGTCACCGTGGCCGTACAGGACGGCCCTGCGGCGGGACAGACGGTGCCGCACGTATCTGCGCGCGTGCAGTCACATGTAGGTCCATGTACATGTCATTCCCAGAATGTGCGGCGATCTCCCGGAAGACGCGATCTACGATATGCTGGAGAAGGCAGATCTGAAGCCGGTGCTCGCTGGGTCCCAGACTGTGAGTAATGACCGTGCTTGCTGTTGAGCGTAGATCCGGACGCAAAGCGGGTTCCGCGCAGTGCCGAAGACATGCACAAAGAAGCTGTACAATACATGGAATTATTGAACTCTTTGGAGTACAGATGTTTGTTTAAAACAAAACGATGATTCTCTGTATGGCACGTTTCACATACTTATGATCAGATATTGCTATCGGAATCAGCGTATGTGTCAGTTTCGTATACAATCTGTCATCTTGTCATCCTGCAGATCCTTGCCATTCGCTGGCTTTTCTCCCCCATTATCCGGTCGTTTTCCCAGAAGGAGCAGGAGATCGTTGAATCGGAAACTGTGTTTTTCAACCCACTTTCATCGTGCTTATCAGTATAGTTCATAGTAACGACTAGAAAACACGAGAAATTTCCTTCTCTGTTTGATGAACCTTCTTTGTATCTGAGTGTGGTTATTCCTGCATACAACGAAGAGGAGCGACTGCCCAAGATGCTGGACGAGTGTCTTCCTTACTTGACAGAGCGATCGAAGCAAGACCCGTTTTGTTCTGTCCAAATTTTCACATTTAGGAAATTTACGTGGGAAGCAATCATTGTAGATGATGGGAGCAAGGATAGAACGAAAGATGTAGCTTATGCCTACATAAAGAAGTACAACAATCCCAACATCCGCGTGTTGGTGGAGGTTCACAACAGAGGAAAGGGAGGCGCGATTCGCTTGGTAGAGTTCAGAGGAGCTGTTCACTCTAGGGAGCGTTGTCGTCACGAGGACGTTACATTTTGATGGTTGATGCAGATGGAGCGACATCATTTGCTGAGATTGAAAAGTTGGAGAAAGAGGCACAGAGCGGAAGCGATGTCGTCGTCGGATCTCGAAACCACCTCAAACAGAACGCAGTTGCTCAGGTAGATTTGTCACGTGATTATAAAAAGCGCGCCTGGTATCGCAACGTTCTGATGTACGGTTTTAACTTCCTGGTGAATGTTCTCTCGGGTGTCCACGGAATCTACGACACGCAATGCGGTTTTAAACTCTTCTCGCGACGAGTGGCTCGTTGCGTGTTTTCCTCGCTCCATCTCCAGCGATGGGCGTTCGACATTGAGGTTCTGTACGTTACAAGCCGATTAGGTTTCAAAATCAAGGTATGGTTTGTTCGTTGCTTGTTACGTATAGGAGGTTCCGGTGAAATGGGTAGAGATTGAAGGAAGCAAAGTGAGTCTTATTCAGGCAGCGGTGACTATGTTTCGTGATATGGTGGCGACTCGATTTGCTTACTTATCAGGCATCTGGAAACTACCGGAGAGAGATAGTAATAAATACAATTGAGGGTGAATTGTTTGTTTCGATATTCTATAGTGGTGCACTAAAATAGGTGCGCCAATGAAAATCCCTTTCCTAATTGGGGAAACAGTGGTAATAGGAACATCTTTCATAAATTTGTGTACAATTGCTATGAGTGCTGAGAAACCCGTTTATTACTTGGATGGAGAATCCCTTACCCCTGAGATGGTATCAGCTTGCGGCGTCTATTTACGGATAGTTGATGGAGCTTGGCTACCGAAAGTACAAGTTGGATCTAAGTAAGGAGGCTTGGGAGAAGGTTGATGTAGGACACGGTTAGTGTGGTAATGCCTAGTCTGGAAGACAAGTCGTAGATGATATTGTGGAGAATAAGATTGTCAAGTACGGAATCAACACCGGATTTGGAAACTTCAAGGATGTTATCATTCCTCCCGAGTCCGTCGAGGAATTGCAAGTGAACTTGATCCGCTCCCATGCTTCCGGAGTGGGCGAGAATCTCAGCTACGAACGTTCGCTGCGCATGTTGGCTCTTCGTTGCAACGTTCTTGCGAAGGGAAATAGTGGTGTCAGCCACGAGTCTCTCCAGCGCGCGCTTGGTACGACCTGCCTGTTTCGTTCATTCTAGACTTCTTTAACGCTGGCGTCGTGTCTGTGATCCCTCTGAAGGGAACTGTGGGCGCTTCGGGCGATCTCGCTCCGCTCGCTCATCTGTGTCTTGGTTTGATTGGAGAAGGCGAGGCTTGGGATCCCAAGGATTTGACCATCAAGCCCACTGCCGAACTGGTCAAGATGTACAACCTGACTCCCGTACATCTGCGCGCTAAGGAGGGTCTCGCTTTCATCAACGGCACTCAGTTCATCTCCACTCTGGGTGCCGAGGCTCTGGTGCGTGCCGAGCACGCTGCTCTGGAGGCCGATGTGATCTGCTGCATGACCTTCGAGGCTCTTCGCGGCACCACAGCAGCCTACCGCCACTTCATCCACGATGCGCGCAAGCACCAGGGCCAGCGTGCCGTGGCTCAGCGCATGCGCGCCTGTCTGAACAACGACCTGTACAAGAGCGAGATCTTCGAGAAGCTGACCGACAAGAAGAAGGTCCAGGACTCGTACACGCTGCGCTGCGCTCCTCAGGTGCATGGCATCGTGCACGACACCATCGCCTTCGTGCGCAACATCCTCACCACCGAGCTGAACAGCGCCACGGACAACCCCATGATCTTCCGCGACGACAATGGCGAGCCCATCATCATCTCGGGAGGCAACTTCCATGGCGAGTACCCCGCGAAGGCCCTCGACTACCTGGCCATCGCCATCCACGAGATCGCCAACATCTCGGAGCGCCGTCTGGAGCGTCTGGTGAACTCCTCGCTGGGAGGACTGAACCCCTTCCTGACCGTGAAGGAGCGTGGCGGTCTGGACTCCGGCTTCATGATCGCTCATTGCTGCGCTGCTGCTCTGGTGAGCGAGAACAAGGTGCTCACCCACCCTGGCTCTGTGGACTCGATCTCCACCTCGGCCGGTCAGGAGGACCATGTGTCGATGGGAGGCTTCTGCGCGAGAAAGGCTCTGGAGGTAACGGAGAACGTGGAGAACGTTATCGCCATCGAGTTGCTGGCTGCTTGCCAGGGAGTGTGGCTCCTGGGCGAGAAGCCTACGGAACCTCTGCAGAAGGTGTACGACTTGGTAAGAGAGAACGTAACTCCTTACACTCGCGACCGCTTCATGAGTCCCGATATCAAGCATGTACACAAGTTAGTAAAGGAGAACAAGATTTGGGAGGTGGTTTTGCCTTATATTGAAAAATATCAGGAATATGAAAAGGAGCATGGAGAGAAGTAATATTTATGATTTTTGTTTGTATGAATAACTAATTTCTTTTTTGTTGTTTTGTACTTTTGCTGGATATTGGGGAAATCGCTTTATGAACAGTGGAGTTGATACGACTTCAACCAAATCTACTCCTCGTATATGCGAGTGCATGATGTTGAAATGTAGAAAAGGGTACAGGAGAAAATTTGCTTTTTGGGAGGTGGTCTATAGCAGAGCATGAACGATTTCTAAGGGGGTTGTCTCAATATGGGAATGACTGGAAGTTAGTATCAGAAGTGGTAAAAACCAGGACAATCACGCAGGTTGGCTTAAGTGAGTGGTTGAAACAAAGGTTCGCAGTCATGCTCAGAAATACTTTTCTCGCGTAAAAAGGGATCCTGACAACACTGCCTTGGAAAAGGAAGAGCAGAAGCGGGTCCAAACAACGACTTTTGAAAATGAGGATAAAGATACGCAGTACTTATACAATTATTCTAGTTTAGACGAGCAAGAGTAAGGGTTCGTATAGTTTTTCAGTGGTAGACGAGTAGACTTATTTACCGAGACTTTACAGGACTTAGTGGATGAACGTGTGAAAATCATCGATGATCATCTTTCTAGCGATTACGATACTTTCCAAAAGGTTCTTTCTCCAGTGGATCGTTCAATTCAATCTGTTTTCCGCTCCATTCTATCTGATCCTCTCCTATCTCCAGAAGAGAAGCGCAAGGTCATATCCCCTGCTATCGCCTCGCTGCTTGAGTTGAAGTCGGACTTAAGCAGCGAGTATCTGGCGGCGCTACATTTGGAATTCCCGGAATATGTGGATATTTCCGATCCAGCGGAGACCAAAGCGAGTGAGAGCAAGAACGGTCCTTCCTCGTCCGGAGGGGATGCAGAGAAAGCCGATACCCTTTCGACCGAGAGCGATCGTCCGACCACTCCCGAGTTATCGTTAGAACAGAGTGTGGGCACTCAATTCGCTTTGACTCCGTCGCTGAAGCCGGTGCTGCCGTTTTGCCTCATCACCTTCAACAAGAGTGAGCTACTGAGCTACGCCAGGCAGTTTGCCGCGCATAGTCATCGCTGCTCCATGTTCAGCAGTCGGGTGATCAACATCGTCCCTGTACAAAAACCACCTGCAGATCCCTCCTCGGGATGTCTGCTCGTGAAGAGGGAATCGGCCGATTTGGGACACTCTCCTCTTGCTGAGTTGGTCACACAAGAACGCAAGACTGCGGGCTATCTTATTCCTGTGGTAAAGAATGTCTTGTCGGTTCCTAATGCTATTATGACTCCTGTTAAATTACATGCACTCGATTGCCAATTTTATTCACTACACATCCCTTTACAAGCTGTTAGAACTGAAGATTACATTTGTTTGTTTGATATGTGTCCCGACCAGGTTGCTCCATTTAGAGCTGTTCCGACAGTCATCTCGTGATGGATCAGAGTACATTTCCGCTGTCTCTTGAGTGGCTTGACAACAGTGGCATCACAAAGTTTCCAAATCAAACTGTCTCAAACAAACAGTGTGCAAGAAGAGGCACTGAATCGAATTTCACTCCTACTTACAGCTTAGGGAACGCACGCTCGCTCTTCAGATTCAGCTTGGGAGTACGAGGACGGCGATCATCGCGACCACCACGACCACCACGTCTGCCTTCGGAGCGATCACCACGACGATCATCGGAGCGTCGCTCACGATAGGCATAGCTGCGAGAAGCGCCATCGACAGCCTGGAAGGTGAGGATCGTCTCTGGCTCCGCTTCCTCCTCATCCTGTCCCTTCGCTCTCC
>JZRM01000497.1:0-29980 GCA_000963415.1 Blastocystis sp. subtype 6
GTACTTTGAGATTTTCAAAAGAGAGAAGGAGGAACTCGGATTCCTGGGATTCTAGTGGGTTTGTAGTGTTTTGGGATTATTTGTTTGTTGAGGATACAAATGTTCTCCCGCGGGAATCTTACATTTTTGCGGAAAGAAATTGGAGTAGAATATAAAAAGAATTGAAAATCTTGTTTTAAAGTATTGAAAAGAATGAATGTATCCTCTAGGTGCATTATGCTAAAATATAGGGTAATGGCCAAGAGGGTTTGTATGTTCCAAACGTACCTTTACAAATAAGTAAACGGTATTTGCTGAAGAAGGAGCTTGGAAAGGGTGCTTATGGTACTGTATACTTTGCTATTGATAAACGTACCGGCGAAGAGTAGGATATGGAGTAGAACGATCTAGAGACTAGAGTTGCTATTAAGCGTATCAATGATGTATTTCGCACAAAAACTGATGCTAAACGAACATTGCGGGAGATTACAATTTTGCGCCAATGTAATCATCCCAACATTGCTAAATTGAAGTAATATCCTTGTTACAATTTTATGAAAAGAGATCTAGTTGTTCCGCCTGATGAATTCACCTATCGTAACCTATGGATTGTCCAAGTTGGATTTCCATTGAGCATTAACTTTTTAGGAGTATGGTGGATGGGATCTATCGAAGATCGTGAAGAACTACCATCACATCCAAGGTTGGGGCGAACGGCATGTCAAATCACTTCTGTATCAACTGCTATGTGGACTATTGTACATGCAAGTAGTTCCCCTCTTCCCTCCTCTCTGTAGAGCGGCAACATAGTGCATCGCGACTTGAAACCGTCAAACATTTTGGTGAGCGACAGATGTGTCGCGAAGATTATCGACTTCGGTCTGGCGCGTCAGATGAACCAGCAGTACAAGGAGGAGAAGGAGACGAAGGTAGCAGTGGGGCTGGTCTTCTCCGCAGATGGACGTGGAGAACACGGACGTTCTCGAGGAGCATCCCAGCATGGAGCGTCAGCTGACGCAGCACGTGGTGACTCGCTGGTACCGCGCTCCGGAGCTGATCCTGCTGCAGGAGTACTACAACGCGGCGATCGACATGTGGTCCGTGGGCTGCATCTTCGCCGAGCTGCTGCAGACGCTGGTGAAGGGACGAAGACCGCAGCCGCTCTTCCCCGGCAAGTCCTGCTTCCCTCTGAGCGCACGGCGGTACGAGAGGGAGCAGATCGAACGGTTCGGCGAGGAGATCCGAGCGGAGACCCACCAGCTGATGAAGATCTTCGAGGTGATCGGCACGCCTCCCAGAGAGGACCTGGAGGGGCTGGACGACGGTCCGATGAAGGATGTAGGCGATCGCAGGGACTGAAGAGTAGTACTTGCTTAGCTTGGAACCCATGAGACCTGCGGATTTCAGGGACATTTTTGACTCCAATGTGTCGGACAATGCGCTCGACTTGCTGAAAAGAATGCTTGTTTTTAGTGGGCGGAGGGGACGCGGATGACCCGTAGATCCAAGCAAACGCATCACTGTGAAGGAGGCGTTGGAATCCGAGTTTTTGCGATCGATTCGAAGACCCGAAATGGAAATTGTAACGACCACTCGTATGCTCTTTCCCTTCGAATACAATACTCTTAACGACGAGGGAGAAAAGCTCCGGTTGCGCAAGCTGATTTACCAGGAAGCCACGCAGTTCCAGTAGCGAAAAGGAGATGGTGTCAACTAGTGAACTCATGGATCCTTCCTCTGCAGTCCAGGAAGGAAGAAGACGCAGCAACACTATGGGATCCTATCCAAACCAGTATGTACCGGCTTCTCGACATTCTGTGGATGATTGTATTGTTTGGACTTCGGCTGTGATCAATAGCAATAGGTTTGGAAGAGAAGAAGAACTGTACAATTATATAGACTGTACTGTTTGTTTTGATCAATCAAGAGATCCGCGGTTTTCCCCCATTCTTAGCCACTATTTCGATTTTAAGTAAATTGCTAGAAATCAGATTCTAGTGACTTATTATTCGAAATGTAGAAGAGTGTGGTGGAGTAGTGACAGATAGGAATACTGATACGTCTGTTGAGAAAAATGAAGAGACTGAATTTGCCCAGGGTCCTCTCTCGATCCTTTACAAGGCAGTTAAAAATAACACAAAGGTAGGTTTATTTTCGGGCTTTTGTTACTTCCTAGGTGCTCATTAACGTGCGAAACAACCACAAGCTTCTTTGTCATGTGAAAGCTTTTGATAGGCACTGCAATATGTAAAATAGGTAAATTCAATCTAATAAATAGGGTCTTGGAGAACGTAAAGGAGATTTGGACGGAAGTACCTAAATCTGGAAAGGGAAAGAAGAAAGTGAGGGCAATAAATAAGGACCGATTTATTCCAAAGGTAACTTTCCTCAGAAGTGTTCATTATTAGCTTTTCTTGAGAGGTGATAGTGTGGTTGTTGTCTGTAGCAATCCTAACTTGAAAGATTGTTGTGCTTGTTAGAACAAACAGAAAACCGTAAAAGTGGTTTTTGAATCCAACCCTTTTCATGGTTCTCATCGTCAATAAGTTCTCCATAATAGTAGTCTGTTCTCTCCCGTGATACAGAAACTCTCTGCCCAAGTCGTACTGACAGTTGATAAGGACAATCACTCTCCCAATTTGAGCACACCTTCATAACTTTTTCATTGTCATACAGTATCTAGAATCAAAGCAATCCAAGAAAACTACTTCATCCTCCAGAATTTGGGAGCAGCTTGAAGTAGGCACCTGAATCCCTTCATATCCGTCATAAGAGACAGAGCAAAACTTCTGTTTGGGTGAAAACGGTTCCTCCAGAATCAAGAAGGCATTTTCTGGCAGTGTTACTCGTTTGATTGACCCTGTTTCGTCCGTGACCATGATATCAGTCTCATCTAGCAGAATGATGCATGGCACATCCTCCTCCACCTATTCCTCACATCCTTTTGCGATCCCCACTTCGGCCATGTGCAGATCGATCTCGTCCATCGAGGGCGAGAGAAGATTCCAAACAGGGAGACTGGGATCCACTTCGCTATCACGATTCTTCAGACGGAGAGGAATCTGCACAAAGGGGCAGTTCTGGATGTCGGTGATGATATTCTGAACCGTGGTGTCGCATGAGGGGTGATAGAAGTGGACTCTCCCCAGACTGTCTCGGACCGACAGATCCGCGATCACGTGGACCACGTCGGACGGAGAGAGCGATAAAGAGACTTCGGAGAGGACGGAGTGGTCGTCGGCTTCGAGGTGGAGGAACTTGACGGCCACATCGCTCACAGTCTATGTGACAGGGACACACCAGGTGTACGCTGCAGTAGTTGAGAATCGACTGGTAGGAAGCGATGTCGCCGCGATAGGGAATCGTCCATCCATTCCCGAAGTCCAGAAGAATCGCCTCAGACTTCGCAGGAAGCGAGAGAGGCAGTGGCATCCACTCATCCTTTACCTCTATGATGCTTCCGAAATGGATGTGCCCACGCACAAGTTCACACGGATGGATAGGCTCACCGTCCACACACAAAGAATGAATGTGCCAATAATCAACTCGTAAAGAGTGCTAGGATCACAACAAGTCCGTGGAATTACCTTTAGAGCAACGAGTACGACACTGGATAGAGTGTCTTGAGGATCGGCAGTAACAACTCGTAAAAAGTGATGGTACTTGATAAAACAACGTATGGGCTGTGTGTAGGCATAATCAGTGTACACAGTAATATAAGCAGTTCGCTGAACACTTCGAACATAATCGTTCACATCCCCTCCATCGACCAACTTACCCTCCAAGTCATATCGAACCACATCCGAGCACATTTGAAACAATTGCTATATGTAACACAGCAATTGCTCTTCTACCGCAAGTCGTTTCGTCAAACTATCTGTCGGAAACGATACTGGGCATGATAGCTGCTTGCAGGAGCCAGAAAAACTGCAGATTAGTTGTACTATCATAAAAAAGATGATACTGTTTGGTGGCAGAATTCGGACTGATTTTTTGGTAGTTTGAATTCAGCAGAGAATGGATGATACTAGGAAAAATTCAATCTCTAAACTTCTGACGGAGTTAGTTACTGAGTTTGGGAGAGAGAAAGTGACCGATTCCGACTTACGGAAATTCAGTCGATACATCAAGGCTTTTGCAAACTCAAATATACGTATCGATTAGAAACTATTTCTGATGAATCAGCCAATGAAGAAGGAGTTGTGGGTCCCATCCACTCCATTTTGCGCGGAACTGTGATGGACCGCCCGTCCATCATCGAAGAATTTGATTCTGTCTATGATCAGCTTCTTCAGTCGCGAGAGACTAAACCACAAACAAGAATGTGTGATCTAGTCATTTTAAGTGATTGCTAGTTGGATGCTCTACCTGCTGTACTTGTTATATTACCAAAATAAGTCGGTTTCAATGTCTTCGTTTTCTGTGCCAAAATTGTACCCGCAGCCGCAGTATTCTGTATCTTTACACCAATCTGTATCATTCTAGAGTCCAGAGAAGCAAGTTCCCAAGAGCCCTCCAGTCATTCAACAGAATGCATCGGGTGAAATGCTAACTCTTCCTGTTTTTTCTTTTCTATTGCCTCACTCCAGATTGCTGAGAACCTTCTTATCCGAGATATCATAGTCACTTTTCAAGGGATCGATTCTACCTATTTCCACTACGAGTATGCGTCTTTAGGTTTCGTGAGATGTAGCGAAGACTCTCAGCTGTATTTGTTTTCTGATAACCTCACTCTCCCCTTGCATATCCACAACTCTGTTCTTCGGCTACTTCAGATCAGCTCGCTTTACAGACGGATTCGCCAGTAGTGCTTGATGGATTCTGGTGATTAGACTGATGGAAGGAACGAAGTCAGAGGAGCACGGCATCATCCGCAATAGTGTGAATGACAATGTGAACAAGCAGCTCTATCAGTTTTATCGTTTTGTGATATCTCTAGAGGAAACAAACAACAAGGCGATCGCAGGTTCTTCTTCGTTTTCCTTCCAGCAATTGTCAGATCTTTCGCCACCTCAAATCTAGAATCTTCCAGTGCGAAAAACCTCTCAAACGTCTGACTTATCTGTACAATATCCTCTTTTGTGGAATCAATTTACGTGGTGGTGCGCTGGCTTCCTCTATCGCGAATTTTGTTTGTGTGTTTGTAAGCTCCAACTCTAGTCAAATCATGGCAACTCCGATTATCGCGAACTTGCTCTGGCTCTCTTAGTAGATGTGAATCGATTCACCTTGAAGCAGTCGTGGGAGTGGGCCGTGAATGGACGTCTCTTGGATATTCATGCGGAGTTCTTCGTGGAAATTGTCACACCCTCGATGAGTACATTTGAATCAGAAGAATCATACAATCGATGGACTGAGATGTGGGGAATTGACTATAGATTGACTCTAGTTATCACTATAGACAGCGAATGATTCCAAGTTTCTTCCCTTCACGACTTACAGAACAGATTTTCAACTGTGGGAAGTCAATCCACTTTATTCGGGACTCTCTTCAAGATCACAAGGTGATTCTCTCTTGTTTTCTTCATTTTAGTGGGCTGTTCATGGGGCTGAATTGAGTATTCTCGAGAAATGCTCGCTAGAGAACGTAGCTAAGAAGATCTCCTCTCATGTAGTACTCTCCTCTTGAAGAAGTCTTAGAATCTGTGTACGTTCAAGCCCAAACCCACATCATTCATGTGTATATGGATGAGTACCACTTACTTCCTATGCTTCGTCTGCTGCAGCAGTTCTATCTTCTGGGAGCGGGTGACTTTTACTTGGAATTCATCTCTCGGGTTGATTACGGCTTCCTTACAGCACCTGCAGAGGTGTCGAATGGATGGCTGCAGGAGGAGTTCAACAACTGCGTGCATCGAACATCACTCGCATGCCAATCAGAGTTCATTTCCGAGCATATCCGGCTGAATCGACTTCGAGCATTGTCCCCATTTGACATCTGGAAATCCTCTTTCTTTACCGTGGAATGCGAAGCCAATCTTCGAGTGATCTTTTCGAAGTCTGTGATGGCAAAATACGAGCAGATTTTTGCCTTATTAATGAGCTTAAAAACACAGTCTTTTGTAATGCAACGGATCTGGATTGACCAGTGTGGTATATCGAAAGAGCTGGATCGTATCGGTGTTTCCGACATCGAGTCTGTTTTGGACACATTTAACCTGCTGCGAATGAAGATTCAGTCGTTTTTAACCACATTGCAAAACTTTTACTTTTTACACATTATCGACAAATTGTATAATAACCTCCTTTCCAAACTAAAGAATGTAAATCGCTTCGATGATGTTTTGGAGTTCCACAACGAGTATTTAGATTCTCTTTGTCATTACTTCTTTGTAAAAGGAGGAAGTGAAACGATCAAACAGTTGATTTCCGATCTCTTAGAGCAATCTAGACTCTTCGTTGGTCTTCAAGTAAGATTTGGTCTGTTTTGATTACAAGAATAAACTCTTCGATGGCATCAACGATATGATTGACAAAAAGAGTGTATGTGTTCTAGTATGACTTAACAATAGAACAACGAGAGCATTACGGTTGAACTGATGACTATTCAGGAAGATCGTAAACAAGAGGTACTTTTTTGAACTGTATACTATGTAGATAACTGCATTAAGCTTAAAGTTCAGTCAAAAGATGCAAGAATTAATTTTGCAGTTACGAAATCCTCCTAAGGGGTACCCTTTCTCTCCTAGACTCATTACTAGTTATGCGGATTTTGTAACGATTGCAAGTCAGTTAGATTTTAATTACTACTATTCTGAATACTAATTTTATTGTTTGTTAAATAACCGCGGAATTATTTCATATTGTAAGAAAAGAAGGATCCGGAATGTTGGATGGCTTTTCCCCAAGGTATCGCGTACTGTATTTCTCTATAACGAGTAGAGAGTTTTATTTGGTGGAGATAGGGAAGCATACCTTTGAAGTTGATAAACGGTATCAAAACTTAAAGGTAATAGGCACAGGATCCTATGGGATAGTTTGCTCAGCAGATGACGTAGTAAGAGTTTTTGGCTGAAAATCTTACTGAATTAGGTTGCAAAACGTCGGGTTGCAATAAAGAGAATCGTAAATGTGTTTCAAGACATTGTAGATGCTAAACGCGTACTTGTACGGTCAAATACACATTTTAATCCATAGAGAGAGATTAAAATGTTAAAGTATTTGGGTTGCCATGAAAATATTGTCACTTTGTATGATGTGATCACTATGCCTTATGTGATGTTTGGTTCTTTTCCTAACGAATAGGGAGAGCAAAACTTTACAGATATATATATTGTCACTCAGCTCTATGACTGTGACTTGGATCGCATCATCTCTTCAAATCAGGTACGTTTTCCTGTAAACCAATAACTAGCCTCTCTCGGAATGTCATATCCAGTATTTTATGTTTCAACTCCTAAAGGCCTTGAAGTTTCTTCATTCTGCTCATGTAGTTCCCGGATCGGAGTTCAATCATAGGTTCTTCACCGCGACCTGAAACCGTCGAACATCTTGGTGAACAGTAACTGTGATCTTGCCATATGTGATTTTGGTCTTGCACGAGGCATGGATATGGATTCCTTAATGATGACGGAGTATGTGGTAACACGTTGGTACCGTGCTCCCGAGTTGCTGTGTGAGAATTCAGTAGAGCTCGGTCTTGGTGACAACGTAGACATATGGATGGGAAGTCGATATTTGGTCGCTCGGTTGCATCTTCGCGGAGCTCCTGGGACGCCAGCCACTTCTTCAGGGGAAAAGCCCGATGAATCAACTCAAGCTGGTCATCCGATTGCTTGGACCTCAGCGAGGCGAGTCGCTGAACTGCATACAGAAACAATCGGCACGAGATGTGGTGGAGAAGCTGGATTTCGGTCCTCCGATTGTAGGAATGATTGATAGATGGGATGTAGCCTTTGAATGAACGCTTTCCCAATGCCTCTCCAAACGCAATCGATCTGTTGAGTCGAATGTTAGTGTTTGACGCATCAAAACGAATTAGTGTTGATGATGCTCTGTGTCATCCCTTTTTGGCAGCCTTGACATACGCAAATCCACAATTTCTTGTCACTAGCCCATTGGTTTTTAATTTTGAACGCCTGTAGAGGAAGAGACAAGGACTGAGGCGTAGATATGGCGACAACATTCCTCTTAACGTACTTCGTACGTTATTTCTTCGTGAAGCTATGTGTTTCCCAAGTGGAGCTCCAAAGTCACATTTTGTAAAGAGTCATTCTCAGCAGGAGAATAGTGAACAGGTGAACGAACCCAAAAAGTGATATTGTTTGTTTGAAAAGGGATATTGCTGCAACTCTCTATTTTATCTTCAATGCAACACAGCCAAGACACGTATGAAATCAGAGAAGAAGTGACAGAGATTCGTCAGCAGCCAGCATACTATGTTCCGCAAGTACCCACCGCCATACCAATGAGTGCAGCTACGCAAGAGCCAATGTCTAGCTATGCATCGTCTGCTGCATACGGATCGACTGCTGTCTACCAATCCGCTGCTCCATACAGACCACCTACAACCTATGAAACTACGATGGCTTATGGATCTGCTGCATATGGCCCTCCTGTTGCTTATAATCCTCCCCCTCCGCCAATGAGTGCACGACCTCCCTATCAGGTTCTGTGATGATCATCTGTACCACTGTAGACTGGACCTGTCACTTGTAAGAAGTGTGGTGCCCTTGTGCAGATCGTTCCTGGAAAGAAAAAGATGACTTGCAAATGTGGTCATGTACTAATGTAATAAGTGATTGTCAGTAGAGAATTAAAATACATAAGAAGCATAAGAAGCATGGTTCTAGCTCCAGTTCCAGCTCCAGTTCTAGCTCTAGCTCCAGTTCTAGTTCCAGTTCCAGCTCTCATGGGATATCACACAAGGCACACAAAAAAACGAAAAAAATCCTGAAAAATGATGTAGTAAAAACTGGGTAGGAGCTTACGGGATATTTCTAAAACAGTGCAGCAATCGCTGGAACAGCGCTTATTACATCAGTAGTTAGCAACACGGTACGAAGTATTTTTCATTTCCTTTTTTGTTGTGATACACTTTTGCTGGGTTTTTCAAAGACTGTATTGAATTCTCTGCTCCTGCTTTTCCACTTGCAGTTTTGTAATGAGTAGTCAAGGCAAGGATAGCAGGATGTCTAGCATTGATTTTTCTAGATACCCCATCTCAGTATCTCCATTGAGTTCTCAAGAGTTTAAGATCTCAAATTCTCAGGAATTACAGAGAATGAACGAACTCTTTCAAAGTGGGGGAAATGGGCTTTCTGATCACCTCTTCTCTGATAACATGGGAATTAGGTTGAGTTTATCGAACAATTCGACCCCATTCCATTCCCAGGAACTAAATCCTAATCAAAAATCGTTTGGATCGATTGTTCGTTTTATTTTAGAGTGGATTTGCATCTGAGTCAGAAGTCAGAATCGATTAGTCTCTTCAAGACATTTTCACAGACTTGGCCCCAAGGGAATTCGCAGTCCCAGAGCCAGTCTTTTCCATTTTTCATACCAGATGTTAACCCTGAAGTGTATTACTGAACTTGACTTGTTACTGGTAGGAATCATATTTCTGCAAAGGCGCCATCAAAACACAGTGAAAGCAAGTCTCCTAAATATGAATCACAGACAAGAAGGTTTTTGAAGGCAATTCCTCTGACTCCTGTGTGCACTCTTCTTTCTTTTTAGTTTTAGGTGCGAAGAAGCATCACTCGAGTGAAGAATATCACTATTCGAAAAGTGAAACGAAAGCATCGAAAGAAAGGCACATTGGCTTTCCGCTTGTAGTTTACTTTGTATCATATTTGATTGTTTTTTATACACCTCATTTTTAAGATGGTGAAAGTACTTATTATGGAGTTTCTGTAATGTTGTAGGTGCTATTTTGTGGAGATATTGAAGGACATATCAAGGAAGTGGTCGAGAAAGTCAAAAAGCTAAATGGAAGCAGAGTAGGTCCTTTTGACGTGCTATTTTGTGTTGGAAGATTTTTAGATGAGAACAATCAAATCGCTATAGGTAGGACTGCTTTTGATTCAGAGTGACCTGTTAGATTCAACCATTGCATTTCCTATTCCTACATATGTCATTTTGAAAGATGATGTCATTTCTCCAGCCTTGCAAGAACAATTGTCGAAAGTTCCAAATCTTTCACTTGTATCAGCAGTTGAGTATCTCTCTGTGAACAGCCTTCGTGTAGCTGAACTCATTCTGTGTAAAATGTAGGTGCTATGTATTCCTGGTGTTTATGATGAGAAACGATATGAAGATGAATCGAACGTCTCTCCCATATATTATCGAAAGTCTCAGATCGATAAAATGCTCGAAGAGGGAAATGACCAAGGAGTTGACTTTGTTTTATCTGCCGAATGGGCTCTTGGGTCCTATTATACTTGATATTTCATATTTAGAATGCTTCATTATCTGGATAGTTCCAAATTCCCTTCGATTCCAAATAGTCAAGCAATCGGCTCCCCTATCATCGGTCAGGTTCTAAAAGCAGTCTGTCCTCGTTATCACTTTGCGGGATCCATGGTATTGGAGATTATCTGTACCGATGTTTTAGAACACATTTTACGAACGGATTCCTTACAGAAATCCAAATGGCCACATTACGAGACTACTTTGCTTAGGACCTGTACGAGCCGGAGCTGATAAGAGTCGAAAGTGGTTACATGCACTAAATGTGACTCCATTCAGTCAAATGAATGAAGAGGAACTGACTCAGTGTGATTCTCTCTCTACAGTATCTCCATTTGAAACGCCTAAGCGAATCAATTCTTCGTCAAGTTTTCCCGCCAAACGAGTTCAAACCCAAGATTCTGTTTCGAAAGTTTCAAAACCTGAATCTCGTTATGAAAACTCATCAAATTCTACTCGTAGTAACTGCTGGTTTTGTCTTGCAGCTCCTAATGTCGAAAAGCATCTGATTGTTTCGTAGTACGATTTAAATGGATGTTATCGTAGTGTTGGTGAGAGTGCATATTTAGCGTGTCCTAAGGGGCAGTTAACAACTGGACATATCTTGATCATCCCCATCATTCATCGTCAGAGCACCATCCAACTCCCAGAAGAGGCACTGAGCGAAATCGAGAGATACAAAGAGGCATTAGTGAAGTTCGACAAAGACATCCAGATCATTCGTAGAATGTTTCGCGATCAGGGGAAAGCCGTCTTGCTCTGGGAGCGAAATCTGACAACCCGAAATCCAGTGCATTGCCACATTCAGTTGCTGCCTATCGATGCTGCAAAAGGTGTGTGTTGATGATGTCGTGTTCTCTAGAATCGGTCGTGAAAATCGTATTGGATGCGGCTGCAACACAAAGAGGATTTCATTTTGCAGACATTCCCGAAGTTGTCTTTTCGTGTCCGTGAAACATAGGCGCAAACATTAAAGGAGTTTGCTGGAGAGGATGACTATCTTTATGCTGAAGTTTGGGGGGTTCATGCGGAGAAACCTAAGAAGATTGGGTATGTCGTGAAGGAACGTCGTCCACACATGCAGTTTTTCCATCAGGCTGTTGGAGCGCTGTTAGAAACGGAAAATGCTGGAGATGATTGGAAGGCTCTACAAAAATCGGTGGATGAGGAAACTGAAATTGCTAACGTATATCGGGAAATGTTTAAACCGTATGATTTTAATACGAAGGAGACTTCTTCATAATTGACATATTTTTCTCTGTTTGTTAAATGGAAACTGAAGATGATTCAGACAAACAGTTGCCACCTCGGAAGCAAGGATATGAAGAGGTATTGAAAGCAGTGAGCTCCTCTTTTCCAAATGATTTTTTCGTATTCGATATGAATGGATATGAGTATATTAAAAGTAAAAACGTTCCCCCCATTCCTACATTCCTCCCTATTCTGGTAAGTTGCTCAGATCCAGATTGATGAATAGCCACAACTGGAGGCATACAAAGTAGCTGAATTTGTAGGCAAGTATGGATCTGGAAAGAGCATTGTAGGATAATGGTTTGGTTTAAGACAAAGATGAGTTATTATGTGGTTGCATCTGTTGTTTGTCCCTCCGAAGTTGGCGGTATGCAATCTCCTGTTGCGTTCTTTGATGTTGACCGAAAACTGGATGTAAGTGTACTCACTTCTTTGATTCTCCAACGCCTATCGAGTGTGGGTGACGATGGAAAACGTAGTATTCTATTTAAAGAGGCACTCTCTCGTGTTATGATCTATCGTCCAAAAGATTTGACTCACTTTGCTCTTTTACTCTTTTCTATTCAAAACAGTGGTTTTAAACCTCGATTGTTTGTACTGGATTCACTTAGTGCCTATTTGTATGATTTAGGAAACAACGAAGCACAACGAACGTTGTTCCATTCGATTCTGGAGCAATTTCGGATAGTTCTTCGCGAAAAACAGGCGTCTCTTTTAATTCTCTCTCCAAGTAGCATTAAGATCCTTGAATAATAGAAAGGAGTGCTCCACAAGTCAAGTTCCTTCTATTACATGCCAGTATCGAGATGGTTTTCTTTCTTATCATATCGTTTTCTTCTGACGAAAGGAGCGGAGAAGTATGAAGTCATTAACATAAAGGATCCGTCGCAAGTATGCTATTACAAGATAAATGAAAAAGGTGTAGAATTTGTATCTTACAAACATTTGTTTCAAAAATCACTTTTTGTAATATGAATTCGTTTCATCAATGGTTCAGTCAAAGAACCCTCTTGAGACCTTCTTTTGTCTTTATCTTTCTTCCAGATCGTAGAAGGAGTTTGAGATTTTTCATTGTCTATGTCTTCCTTCCAAATCACAGGGACCGCTTTGCAGTCCTTTAATAGTCGTGGAATGGTATTCCAGCTGAACCGCACAAATGTAGGAAATCCAAAGACTGAATCCATCGATTTGATCAAAAACTGCCTTGTTACATTATCTATGACTTATCCTATGAACAAAGGTGCACCTGAAGGATAGCCGCATCCTATGGGACCAAAATTGTTGTTCTTCATGTACGGTTCATCCCACTCGTGACGTTCAACGATGTGGTCTCGACGAGTCTATTTAACAGTGGTGTGCAATCTTACCTTAGCAACGATACTCGCTGCAGACACACACTTGTAGGTGGCATCCGCCTTTGCAGCAACCTTAAACTTTATCGAAAAGCCACTAAACTTCGAGTGCAACAACTTTTCGTATTTTGCTGCATCGCCCACGGTATCGATGTAGACTTCCGACACATGGATATTTAGCTTCAGAAGCTCAGTGATCATATCGATCGCAGCTTGAAAAGACATCATATTTAGATTGAAAGGAACTCTGTATTAGCTAAAAACCGTATTAGTACGTCTGTAACATATTTGCAGATATTTCTTTGGCGGATAAAGTACGGATTACATAACCAATTGAGTCATTTGAATCGATTGTATGTAGTAAAGTCTCTCTCTTTTCCGGAGTGAGCTTCTTTGAGTCTAAGAATCATTCTATCACGACTGAGATACCGTCAAACGCAAGATGACTAATCTTGTCATTTTTTGACTTTGCCCAATAAGCAGCAGAGTAAACCATTGGTCCTTATCAGTAAAGAGTCATTTAAGCTATTACCCATCACGGGTCCTCTTCCTGCCTCATCAATGCCCACAATCACGTCTTCTTCGAGACACTCTTTAGGAATTTTACTCTTCTCAATATCCCTGCACCATAGGCAAGAAGTCAATTGCATTGGAAAGAATGTATAAAACAAACAAACTATTTTAACCACCCTAAAATGATGCAATTCTCGATGCTGTCCTTTTCTTCACAATAATATACCAGCTCCGAGCAGAACTCTTGACTCCTTCCCTTCTCTTTCAAAACCTTGTTTACCTGCTGCTCTATATACTTGCTGCGACAGTAGTCAATTATCCTTTTACACATGCGACCCAGCAGAGGATCAAGCCTATTCTTTGCATCAAATTCCAGTACTTACTTAATAAAGTCAATCTTCACATTATTATATGTTAACGTCTCTTCATTCACCTGTCTTGGCAACTCATCCTTTTCCTTTTTCTCCTTTGATGAGTGCTCTCCATTCTACACTAAACTGCTATTGCAACACCTACAGTATTCGTAGCCCAACTTGTCAAACGACGAAGATAATCCCACTCACCCTCCTCAAATCCCTACAAATCAGTCCAATCAGACATCATAACAAGCTGCTTATAACAATCCTGTCCCACGAAACTATGCCACTGACATCGGTGATGGCAGCAAGTCGCAATACACACACCAACACACTGTCTGTAACAAAAATAAGAACAAGACAACTTCCAAATCAAAGCGAAGACTATTCAGAATGCATCGAATCGTGTAGTCCGTTGCCACTCCGCACAGATGTTTGGCGATCCCAACAAACCGTTTGTTTTCTGGAATTCCAAAAATAGGCACTTTTCCTAGATTGATATCGCGAATATTTCCCGTGATTCGGCAGAAGTTCGATTCCTTGTGGCGAAGCCATCGATCCGCTTTAAACCTTACCGGAGTCATATCGATCATCAGAAACTTGCCCCTGGAGTGGGGAGCCGAAGGTCTGGATTCGTTGATGACGACTCCATTGAGAGAGAAATCGATGCCAAGACTGAGCATCCCGCGTCCTGCGCCAAACTCGACGAAGACAGAGGCGTCGTCAAGCAGATGTCTACAGTAAAACCGAGAGAAAACACGACTTCTGCTCCATGTTGCTGATCATGCTCACCTGCTGATAGAGATGTCTCAGCGACTCCTGCGTTGCACCGCGCTCCGCCTTGGCCGCAATAAAGGGCTCGAAGGAGGCCGGTCGCAGGACGCGCAGCGGGATGTCCTCCGGAAACAACTGATGGTACACCGAACGGATTTTCTTCTCCAGCGCTTCTTCGAAGACCTGCTTCTACAATCGAACAGGGAAGACACAACTACAGCCTCAGTAGATGCAAACGAGAGAGGCTCGCAGGGACTATTGTCTCCACTGTTGAAATTTTCAGAATAATAGGGACATTGCTGCTTCAGTTCATTCCGTTTCGACTTATTGCAAATTTTAATGTGCTTCGCTAACTTGTCTTCAAAAACCGTATGAGATGGGTCAATAGGACATTTCACTCGTTTTCTCTGCAATGCGTGGTCTGTTGGTACATAAGATGGATCCATATGAATGTGGTTGACACAGTATTTACCTCCAGCTACTCGTTCTCCAGAACAGAAGCGTGAACATTTTGTTAACCAAAACAAGCACTTCGGCCATTTTGATTCATCACGATCGTTTGCTCCCATGGCTTTTTTTCTCATTTTCTTTTCCAGCCTACGTTATGGAACATCGTAGATAATCGTTACTTTTGTAGTTTTCTTTCCTGAGCATGTTCTCTCTTATCCTCCTGCATACTTTTTCCATCAATAGAAATAGAACAATCGAGAATTGTATTCATAATATAGTTTATTTGTTTGTATTTCTCTGTTCCCTACTGTCAGAACAAATCATTTGGTAATGATTGCATGATAATATGTGGTTATCTGGTTATGTCATGCTTTCAATCTAGCATGTCATTCTACGATTGTTGGTACATCATGCAACCTAAATGGCTGCAGCATAAAAAGCATACCTAATGTTCGGCGTGAACGAAACAGGGAAATCCATAAATACTACACTTTTCCTCGCAAATGCCTAAACGAAACTCCAGACAAATGAATGCTCCAATAGGATTGCGTTTAGTAGCAGTATCAAGAATTTTCTTGGAACTTTACTTGAGCATTCTGTGAGTCTTCTGGTAAATCATAATATTTATTATTCTCTCAATTATGGAAGGAACAGCAAACGCTGTAGACGTAAACTTTTTCTGGAGTCCTGAAGGGAACTACGAGGATGGAACGAGTGTGCCTTCTTATCAGTCAATTAGTTCTATGGATACTGGACTATTTGATTCTTTTTCTTCCCCAGTTGACAACGAAATAGACTGTTGTTCTTCTATGGAATGTTCCTCAATGTGTTGTTCTTGCTTGGACTGTCACTCGTCTACTGACTATCACGATGACTTTCAGGAGGTTGTCAGCAGCTCGAGTAATAGTTATGCCATGAACCAGGGTAGTTTAGATCAGCAGATCTTGTTACCTGCTGATTCTACACTCCTGTTTCAGCGTCAATCTAGTCTTCGTATTCCCTCTTTATACCTGAATCCGGGTAGCCTTTTTATTAAACGGGATTCTAGTTATTCTTTTGTTGATAAGCCCGTAAATGCAGAAGAGTTTCCACTTACCTTATCCTCTGAGATTGTAGCTAATACTGATGCTTTGAACCCATCCGAAAATTTGAATTCAGAGGTTGTAAAACCGAAACCACATCCTTTGATGTCTAAGAAGGATAGCTATGGTGAAGGGGATCAGGATAGTGATGATGACTGGACACTTATCCCTGAAGCAGATTCTTTTGAGTATTCTAGTGGACGGAATCGTCCCAAGATGTGGAGTCGCGAGGAATGCGATCGTTTAAACGAAGGAATCAAACGATTCGGTATTGGTCATTGGACCGAGATATCGAAGTTTGTGGGTACTCGTTGTGTGAGTCAGTGTATCAATAAATGGAAAAATGGTCTCTCGAAAAAGAGAGAGCGCTGGACTGCTTCTGCTACGAAGCAATTGAAGGAATATATTCAGAAGGGGGCAACGGAAAAGGAGATTGCAAAGCTGATGCCCCAGTTTACTTATATTCAACTCTATCAACAGATTCGGAAACTGAGAACCAATACGAAACCTTGGGCCGATTGGGAGATTGAGCGTCTTATCCAATTGAAGACTGAGGGACGCATGGGTGATACAGAAATTGGTAGACAGCTAGATAACCGTCATCGTGACAATGTTAAGAATGTATGGAATCGCATAAGGCGAGAGCGAAACTTGTAATCTATTGTGCAATGTATTCTGATGTTTGCAACAAAAGCAACAAAACTACGGCGTTTCTTTCATTGTCAAAACACGACGCATCGTATCGATATCCACTTCGGTTACCAGAATATTGATACTATAAATCACCCTCTCCATTCTACCCCACTTTTTCGTCCCGCGCCAGACTACACATCCCATGGCGTCAAAGTACTCCTTAAAGGTCGGGAAATCTTTCGACAATTCTTCTTTCGCAGCCTCATTGAGTTCGAATATACATGCACCCACTTCTATCTCGTTTAGTTGCTGCTGCGTTTCTTCTGTTAATGCAGTCGCTTCTATTGCATTCTTCTGCGTTTCCAAAATCAGCAAATAATCCTGAAGACACACTGAGATAATTCGTTTCGTCATAAACTTGCGAATTACAGGAAGTCCCTCTTGGCAGATTCGGTAGGCACACTCACACTTACGACTATTATACTCAAACAACTTTAGCCCAGTGTTCACTATCTTCAGTCGTTTGGCTGAACGAGATTTCACACAAAGCTCGTTTATCACTGGATTCACATAGAGCAAAATCTATGCATAAGAGACTCATCAAGCAAACACATGATGATTTTCAGAACGTGAGTAAATTAGATCCCAGTCGAAATCATCCGAGATTCCATAAAATGACTTCAGTTCAGGAAGGCTAGATAGCATAATCTCAAAATTCTTACATTTGCTTGTTCCAGGGGATAAGAACATCGTACTTGCGATTCTGCGCGAGCGATCTAGTATTAACCACTCCAAGAGAAACTACTGCTGTTCACTCTTTACAATGCCCACAAGATCGCCATCTAACTCTTCATTTTCCGAAGCTTCCTCTTCTTGAGGATTCTCTTCTACGTTAGGAGATCCATTTTCCTCCTTTGAAGCCTCCTCTTCATTCTTAGGTGTCTCATTTTCATCCTTAGGAAGTTCATTGTCAATATCATCCCTGTCCAATTTAGGAATATCTTTGATCTTCTCTAATACACACACAAAGAAACCACCAGTATCCTGCTGATGTGGAAGAAACCGCATCGCCCAGTCAATATGAGCCTCTTCACACTCCCGCTGTGAAGGAGGGAACATAGTGTCTCGATAAAGTCTCCGATTGTTCTCAGGAATATCATCGAACCGGTCATAGACCTTGTTAGCCTGATCGACTACCTTCCACTGAAAGCAACCAGGTGATCGACGAAGCTTAGGGTAGAGCGATCGCACATCCACAATACGAACAGCACCGCCACAGCGACGTATGAGTGCCATGACGACTGCCTCATCTTCAATGGGATTGAGAGAACAAGTGCTGTACACCAATCTACCTCCCACCTTGAGAAGCTTCAGTCCTCGAAGAGTGATGGCGAGCTGCAGAGGATGCAGAGCAAGTGAATACTTGATGTTCCATTTCTTCCACATCTCAGGAGCTTTTCTCTATGGATGACGATATACCGAGAGAAGGACCAGTGTGCCATCACCGCTGCAAGGAACATCACAGAGAACCTTGTCGAATGACCCACTTTGACACAATGAAGTCGAGGGTGTCGATGAGTCTGAATCAAATCTAGATGATACCATATGATCGATTCTACCGAAGAAAAGGATACTGCTGACCTAAGTGGGTCGTGACGATGATGTGACTACTCTTCAAGTGATTGACCTGGTGCACAAGAAGATAGGCTCGTTTGTTGTCAGCGTCATTTGCGACCACGATCCCATTTCCACCTGTTTTGTGCACTTTCTCCAGGATCTGGAGAGTTTTAGACCCTGGAGCAGCGCACATGTCTAGAACAATATCGTCTTTTTGCACATCCAAAAACATGGGGGGAAGCATGCTTACGGCCTCTTGACGACCGATATGTCCTGAGAGATTCAATGCTATCATGTATTTGTGAAGCTCCTTGAAGGCCTCTACTTTTCGTAATTTCTTGCGGTGGAGATCGATCTAGTTTACACAATTTCAGCAGGTCTTACTTGCCAGGCTCCTTCGTTCTCATACCAATCGATAGGATGAACACATCCGATCTGTTGTCCTTCATATTCCACAGTGCCTTCAAAGTGATACTTGGTCTTTAGGTTATTCTTGATGATCTCATAATTAGGATCTGCTTCATTGATTCGGAACGTAGTGGGAAGGTCTCTTTTCTACAAATAAATGACTGGACACAACATCACCAGTGTCTGGATGAACTGATCCCATTCATCTTCAGGGACAATCTGCTGAAGACGGTAGTAGTTTTCAAACAACTCACTCTCGCGAGGACACTCCTCCATCGTTCTCCACACATTTTCCTTATGCTTTTTATTATTTCTCCACTTATGTCTTGGTCCACAGTTTCTTTTTCCCATTTGTCCTCCCAGTTGTCCGTTTTGTAAAGAGTTACAACTTCCAAAAAACTGGAGAATAATCGTCATTACCGATTTGGCTCTCAACTCATTTTGAACAAACAACACTAATGCTTTTTAGCCTTATCACCCTTAAAATCAGAGGCAAACCAAATTCGTCGTGGATTGATTCTCGCCCCCTTGCACAAGTGAACAACTGCCCTGTTTTCTACAGTCCGATTGAGCATATCCAAAAAGTCATAGTACAGATCGATCATGGGGAAGATGCGAGTCTTTCGAATCGATGAGAAAAACTCTTCCCTGTAGCGAGACCTACATTTCAGGCCATTTCATCACGTACGGTGGGTGTGGGATGTCCACCGAGTATCCTCCGCCCAGGATTTCGTATCGATACCCGAGATGTCGCAGGTGTTCCAACCACTGCACCTTGTCGTACGAGTAGTTGACGAACGACTCGTTGAACTTCGGCAAGTGGCTGGAGCGCTTCACCACCACGTAGGGCTCCTGCGTGTCCGATTTCAGACACTTCACCGGGATCAGCGCCCTGTCCGACGTGTACCACTCCTTCGTGTAGTAGTCGTGCAGCCACTCGCGAGGACGGAATGTAGAGCAGCGCTTGTCGCGGAGACACTGGATGAGCTGGGTCTTCGTACGGGGAAAAAAGGGCCGATAACTGGAATTCATCATAACAAGGTATAACAACAATTTCACACATTCGTCGAACGACGAACATGACATCATATGAATCTGGAACGCAGGGACGATGATAGCCAAATACTCATCGTCCAGAGCAGACCTAGTGAGATTCAAAATCGCATCGTAGGTTCCCGCTACGTGGAACTAAAAAAGAAGACATACGCGAAGGCCAAATATCCATGTCAGATATGTAGTAATGACTCGTGGTCACATGCTCAATCGCTTTATTTCGAAGCGTATTTAGAGGATAGAAGGACTCGTTTGTCTGGATCATGTAGTCTAGATATATGTTGGAACGCAGATGAGCTCCTGCTTTCAGCTTATTAAACGTCTCAACTTCGTCTGGACGGATATAATACATTATCGAAATAGGACTGCAAGTAAGCAAGATCCAAGAAAACTACCCCTTCCAGAAGTCAATTATTTGCTGCATAAAGCCCCATCGGTTCAAACTTCAATAGATTGCATAAAAATCAAGTACGATGCTTGAGAAACAAAAGTCACGTCAAACGAACCAGGAGAAAGAGTCGGACTGATTTTAATCGGCTTTTCTGTAACTTGTTTAAATTTTGAGCAACTAGTCTAGATAGTGAGTGTCTACAAAGTAATCGTACCGACTTTGTCCAGTTTTCGTTGTTCTCAAATCCCCTTGAGGAGGACTTGATAAAAACTAACGATCTAAGTTTAAACGAATACGACTACAACAAACACAGTAAGACACACGATAGAAAAGATACACACTAAGGAATTATAAGCCATACGACAGCAGACCCAGAAGACAATTCAAAGAAACAAAAATAAGAAGGTTACAATAATTTGACTGGTGGCAAAGAAAAAAACTCAAAGTTAATCTGAAATGATTCACACTGAATAACTCTTCTTTGTTCAATAGAAGGAGAGTGAACCAATGTCTCGTTCTTCCAATACCCCCCTATTTCTTGCACCGATTGATCCGCGTCGCTCTGCTTCCCACAAGCGATGGAGAGCACGTAGTAATCATCTATGAGTGTTGTGTAGAACAGCCATCCCTCCAACTTCCTCTCTTTAAACATCCCCAGTGAGACCCATTCGTCCACTCTTTCGTCGATGCAACGAGAGAAGTCCAAAGCACTCAACGGCCTTCTGAAGTCCCCCAATCCTACTCCGATCGCTTTTAAATAAGCTTCTTTCAGAGTCCAGTAACGATAGAACCGAACTCTGTCCATTTCCAACTGCTCGTTTGGGTGAAAATGGGACTTCAGGGAGGACAGAAGGAAGGATTGCCGCTGAGGAGAAAGAGAGGGGTCATAACGCGTTACATCAACACCAATTAAACTAAATATTACAAAGACGATGAATAAAGACAAATCATTCGATACTACGAGAGAAACGAGACCACTATGATGGGAAACACTAAACCACGATTCGCATGGAATGCCATTTATCTGATAGATAGCAGGAAAGAAGCCATACGGCCAATAGTGGCTTTCCATATTTTGATCGTATAATCGAGCAATTCTGTTCAGTTTTTAACTGTCTCTGGAGTAGGAGTGATACTAAAGCCATCTATTTCGTAGTTGCAAGAGCAATACTACTCTCATATCTTCTCTTCTTCGATAACCCAAAACTCGTTTTTGTTCGTTCTCTGGAAGCTGTTTCTAATAAAATACTACAATTCATACTGCTTGGATGATATGTTGCACTCTCTCGTCTTCTAGATCCAGATGATCGCTATAGCACAAATAGACACTGATTTTTAGAGGATCTACACGACTAGTAGTCATCACAGAATCAAAATCTCTTTCAATGACACTTCCTGTAGTACTAATGGTGGCTGAAAAGCCATCTATTGCTGGAAGTATAGCAAATATTTTATCAAAAGGAACCCATCACACAAAGACAGGGAAATTACCGATTCATGTGTTCGATGGAGAATTCCTGAATACACCTGTGACTTTCAAAGTACAAATCGTCATATTTGCTGTAATTTTGCATTAGGTTACCTCAGTCGTGGGTCATGTTTTCAATTTGGATTTCGCTCCAGAATATCAGAACTGGGAGAAGACAGACTGCTTAGATCTCTTTTCTGCAAAGACGATTCACAAAGAAGCGAGTGGAGGTGTTATTCGGCATTTGCGTGATGTAGGAAAGGGCGTGTACATATTCAGGTGATCACTTCACGTTTTAGCGACTATCTCGTCCTTTGGCTCGATTGCGATAACGAAGGGGAGAATATATGCTTTGAGGTTCTTAACTGTGTGAAACCAGTGATGAAAAACTGGAGAGGTGCAGTTTCTTTTCTCTGTTGATCGTAGAGACGAAACGTATTTATCGAGCCTATTTTTCTGCAATTACAGCTCCTGATATTTTTAAGGCGATGCGCACCCTAAAGGATCCAGACGTAAACCAAGCCCATGCAGTCGATGCTCGTCAAGAATTGGATCTTAAGGTGGGAGTAGCATTTAGTCGATACCAGACTCAATTCTTTCGCAACAAGTATAGTAATCTGGACAGTTCTGTCATCTCTTATGGACCTTGTCAAATCCCCACTCTGGGGTTTTGCGTGGATCGCTATGACACAATTCAGCATTTCAAGGGCGAGGTTCGACTGCTCGGATCGTCTTAGTTGTAGCATTACTGGAGTCTAAATGTCATTGTCAAAAAGGATTCTCGTGCGATCCCACTTTTTTGGACGCGTGGGCGACTGTTTGACCAAGAAGTAGTTGTTTGTCTCCTCTGCCACTTAGTCTTTCTTTGTGTTCTCCCGCAAGATGTCTTCGATCACCTCGCTTACTGTTGCTTCCATCAGAGAAACGAACGGTGCTCGCACTCGACCTCTTCCGATGAACACTGTGGAGATGCTGAAGCTAGCTTCTCGAGTGCTTGGAATGGGTCCAAAGGAAGCCACGGTGTATGCAGAACGACTTTATTTGAAAGGGTATATCAGTTATCCTCGAACGGAAACCACGTCTTATCCAGAACATTACAACCTTCTGTACTGTTGCTATGGCAGTGTAATGCTTAGTGGGGCAGTTGAACAACATCAGTCAAATCCTCGATGGGGAGACTATGTGAAGGCACTTGTTTCGAAAGGTCTTCGGTATCCTCGTCGTGGCACGGATGCTGGAGATCATCCTCCAATCACTCCGGTGGCTTCCGTTGATCCCTCTTCTCTTCCTAGTGGCGAATCATCGCTCTATGAATTGATTGCCACTCACTTCTTGGCGACTGTGAGCGATGGTATGGCTAGTCTGTTGAGTTGATGATAGATTGCAAGTTTGTGACCACCCAAGTGACCTTCTGTGGAGGTGGTGAAACCTTCACTTACTCTTATCGAAAGATTCTCCAGCAAGGGTTTACTGCGTTATATCAGACGAAAAGTGAGGACGAAGATGACGTTCCATCAACAAGCTTTGAATTTCAGAAGGTTTGCTTTTGGGTACTTCTCATATGAAGGGCGAATCAGTGCCAATCGATCGTATTTCAACAACTGATGGATACACATCGGCTCCTGACTTTTTAACAGAGAGTGAGCTTATCAGTTTGATGGAGAAAAACGGAATTGGAACAGATGCCTCAATCCCTGTCCATATTGCCAATATTCTCGAACGGAATTATGTCACATTGGGTGCAAAACGAACCTTAATTCCTACAAAGCTTGGAATTGTGCTTATCCACGGTATTTATAGCATCGATCCTGAGTTGGTCCTTCCGGTAGTTCGTGGCAACATCGAAAAGGAATGTAATTTAATTGCAAGGGGGAAAGCAGCGATGGAAGATGTTGTAGATCACGCATTGATGGTATTCAAGCAAAAGTTTTTATATTTCAGGGAGAATATTGGGGTAGAAGTGATTATCATTTGCCACGTAGATGATGGATGCTCTGTTTGAGTCTGAGTTCGCACTTCTTGTAGACTCAGGAAAGCCGCTTTCACGTTGTGGGATCTGTAAACGGTTTATGAAGTATGTGAAAAACCCTCCACCACGACTCTACTGTGGCGAGTGTAATGTGACGTGACTACTGTCGTACCGAGTGAGATGTAGATATAACTTGCCTGCAAATGGCACGATCAAGCTATACAAGGAGCTGAAGTGTCCATTAGACGGTTTTGATCTCTTACTCTATTCTAGAGGCAATTCGGAACGGTTTGTCGGAAGCACTTACACATTGTGCCCATTCTGTTACAACAATCCCCCGTTTGATGGAATGTCTCTGATGGTAGAGATGAGATGATGCATTCATCGATAGGGATGCAACCAATGTCTTCACCCCACTTGCAAATTTGGGCTTTTGGCGAATGGAGTATGTCCGTAGGAGAAGGAAAAGGGAGTAATGAACAGATGTCCAAATGAGGAGAACGAATTAGGAGAGTCCAGATGTGATGGAATGATGGTTTTGGATCTGGAAAGTCGTCCCAACTGGAAGTTATGCTGTAACAAATGCAACATGATTATTCGGTAGAAATGAGACGTACGATGAATTGTAGATTTACTGCAAATATCCATGAGATTCAAGTGTTGAAGAAACACTGCGAAGAGTGTGACTCATCACTGATGAAGATTTCGTTCAATAAGAACAATTCTCCATTACCTGACGGGCAAACAGATTACTCAGGATGTATTATGTGTGATGACTTTTTAAATGGGCTTCTGGAACTTATTTCGGGAAGAAATAAGCATGTGAGCATGGTGCATCGACGAGGACGAGGGAGAGGACGAGGAAGAGGTCGTGGAAGAGGAAAAACAAAGGGAAAACGTTCTGTGTTCGATGATATGTGAAACTTCTTTGTTTGGAAACACTACTGTAAACAGTAAATAGGAGTTAAGGAAATGGAAGTGAAAGAAAACAGAACAATAAAGGACAAAATTATTTCAGAGCCTCTTCATATCTATCGCCAATCACATCACAAATATGTTCCAGCGTACGGAATCCTTTGATAAGTGCTTTTGTGGCACTTTCTCCTAAGAGATTACCAATTAAAGCAAGGTAGCAAACCTGTCGTTTGAACACGAAGATGCATCTTAGCTTCAACAGGATGCGGGACAGAATAACCACAAAACTCCACTCCCTCCCTAAAACGTCAAAATCCACGCCTAAATACGAACTGTTGCATCATAATCGTTCGGATAGGATTCCCGATGGTATGTCCTTCATTATAGAACACAAAAGTACGAGAAGTGTCCATTCCCACTCCCTACCAATGAATTTCGCCTAGTTGCTGATTACAAGTTCAACTTTGTGGTCTACATCGATTCTCTCTTCGGCCATGGTTAAAATAGTACAAAATGAAAAGGCGGGGAAAACGGGAATGGGAGATACTTTACGAAAAACCAAAAGAAATGAGCAAATTGATTTGAAAGTAAGGGAATTTCATGTATACTCAATATACATCGAGTCTTAAGGAAAGCAGGATAACTGAGATGCTGCTGGTGGAAATCAAATAATCAAATAGTCTAGGCACCATATGCTCACACCAAGACTTTCGTGTCACAATGTCGTGTTTCTTTTGAATTAGCACTATTTTGATAGTAATGAATTATGATTTTGCAGTGATATCAAGCCACAGTGCTGAATTGGATGATTTTCTTGCGAACCCAACAGAAAGGCGGAATCTTCTCTTGCTGTTTACACCTCCTCCTAACAATGAATCTATCTATATGTGCTTAATTCGAAGACGTTATGAGGGATGGAAACGGTCGCAGTACTATGATCTCTATCTTCAGTTCGGAGGGTTTCCTATTTTCCTATTGATTACGAATAGAGTAAATAAATATTTGATTACCGCTCACAGAAAAGAATCTGGCCTCCATTCAATAATCTGTTTGTCAATTCCTCATGATCCTTCAAGCGTGGAACCCTTGTCAAATCATACGCATGAGAAAGACCAGCTTTCGATCGGCTCGGTCAAATCGAACTGCGCCAATACAACCTACTATGTGACTATAGACGAATCAGTCATCCAGGATCTCCACAACACGCAGCTCATTGATATGAACGAATTACTGGTAAAATATAAACTCAACCGATTTTCCTCCTGGAAACCCTATGAGATGAAGATCTATCTGAAAACTCCGCTCTGTTGTACAGAGAATTCGTATCCTTCCATGAACGTCCTGTCTTCAAAACCGCCCCAGTGGGATCCAACTGTATTGTAGATCGTGGTGTATGAACCGTAGATGAAAACATATGTGATGGACTTTAGAAATCGTGTAACCATCCCATCGATAAAGAACTTCCAAGTTGAAGATGGAAACAATAATGTTGTTCTTCAGTTTGGGCGTGTTGGCCAAAATGACTTTACAATGGACTTTAAAGTAGAATCCTGTTCTATGTATCCATTCTAGTATCCACTGACATTGTTTCAAGCCTACTGCATTGCTTTGACTCGTTTTATCCTTTAATAAGTGATTCCAAAATTGGAGCAGAATTGTGTCAACTGTTTTTCTTTCATATCACTTTTTGGTTTTTTAAATTATGAGTAGTTTGTTTGTTCTAGACGATTCTGATAGTGATGGCTGGGGACAGGGTCAATTATGTGTGTTTGTTCTAATGTGTAGAATTGACACCTATGGAAAACAATGCCAATTCTACTAATCCTAGCACTCAACCAGAGATTGAGTCTGTCACTGAAGTGGATGCAACAGTAAGTGCTCCTGAGAAAAAGGAAAATATATCCTTAGAATATGAATGTTTGATCTTTAATGATGTACCGTTTTTCAAAGTACCTTTATGGGATCGATACAAAATCGGCAGAGTCTGATGGTAGGAATTTGGATATGGCTTGAGGAAAAGATGGATTGGAAGATGCAATGCATGATTTATCGGGAGAACTGCAATCAGATTTTTCTACTCTGTTTTCTCTCTATCTTTTCTCAAATTATAGGCATAAGGATTCTGCAAATGGATCTGATTATTTGGATATCCTATCCTCAGAACCTGAGGGTGTTCCAGAACCAGCTTATTTGCATGAGGAACTTCCTTCAGACCCCCAAAAGCTTAACGAGTTACTACAAATGGAGCTAGCGCGTTCTCGTCCCAATAGTAGTTTTGTGCGTTCGATTCTTCGCCGTAATAATTACTCTATAAGCAAGGAGTTGCGTTGTCGTGCTTATTCGATTCTTCTGGGCGTTGATAGCAACCTCGTAAAGAGTCTCGCAGATAACTCCTGGTCTGTAAACACTGTGAACACTGGGATCATCGAGGACTATCTTCACCACATCTACTTCCGTTTTTCGGATAATAGTACTCAAGATGCACTTTCTTTATCTCTAGAAGATGCTGAAAACACAATGATCGAGAATACAATTTGGGTCATTCATGGTCTGATTATCAACACTGGTACATCGTATCATCATTGTATTCGCTTTTCCAAAAATAGTCACTTTTTAGTTCTTTCGGAGCTAGCTTTGTTGTTGCTTGCTAGATTTGGAATTAATCGCGAATTCACGCTTCTTTTCATTCTTAAGATGTTTGAACTTGATATCATCGATACGAATCGTTATCTTAAAGAATTGAAAATCCAGAAAAAGTCACTAATTCCTACAACTTCTCTTAACCCAGAATTCGATCCAATTTTGAATCAAACTTCAGAATTATCGAGCAAAGTTCGTCTTCCTTTGTTTTCTATCTCTCGTGGGAAATCAACATATCGTGTTCATCAGTTCTTTTCTCATCTAGTCGCGTTTCACCTTCCAGACTTGTGGAATCATTTGGAAAAAGTGAGTGATGTATGGTGGTATCCACTTTGTTACCCCATCGAAGAGCAAGATGACTTTATTACAGTATTTATGTTTGTCTAGTTTATAACAAGAATAATGTCCCCGTTGATACTTCCTATGATGTTTCTCTGCCACTGCATGGTATCATTCCCACCTCTTGGCTTCTCTCCGCTTTTACA
Organism: Blastocystis sp. subtype 6; assembly: GCA_000963415.1. Lineage (NCBI taxonomy): Eukaryota > Bigyra > Opalinata > Blastocystidae > Blastocystis > Blastocystis sp. subtype 6. The sequence goes on from JZRM01000497.1 coordinate 27,747, forward strand.
AACCCTGATATCTATAATGAGGTTGATTTGTGGACGTCGGGTTGGACTGAAATGCTAATTGATCGATCGGTTGTTGAGGGTCATGATGTTTTTGCCTTTTTCCTTCTTCTTGCTTTATTCCATCATCAAAAGGATACTCTTATGAAAATAGAATCTCTTGAAGAGCTTAAGGAGGTTGTTAATGCTATGGCCTGGGGCTATGTTGATCAAGATGTTAGCATAATTGTCGACTCTGCAGATGCCTTCCAGAGATCCACACCCTGCTCTTTCTTCTATGCGCTCTATGAAGCACTCTCTCTTTGCTCGCCTGGACTGCTTCCCACAGCCATTACTGGTAATCCACAGCTTTGGTACAGTCGTATGATCGACTTCTATCGGTAGGAATCTGTGTGGAAATGGACCATAGTGCTGCAAATCCAAAGAAAATAGACCGTGTTGAGAGTCTGCTGGAGCAATGGGAGGGAAGAGAAGGTGCTTTTGAACTAGCTTGTGTGAAGAATTATGGAGTGGAAAGAGTGTTGTCTCGTGATATTTATTACTCTCCCTTCCCTCTGTTCAGGATTCCGGACACTTCTCATGTGATGGCAATAACAGCGGGAGACATCATGTCTTGTTTGTACAAGCATGAATCCTCGAAATTCTTCTGCCTGGATCTTCGCAAGCCATCCTTGCTAGAAAGCGGAAAATTGGCTGAATCGCTCAATGTAGAAGGCTCTTTATGGAAATCCGAGCTAATGCTGGAAGGAGTGATGCGTTGTTTGCATCAGTTGAACGGTCAGGTTTGTGAAATTATGGGATTTAATATAGAAAACTGTGGTAGTGATGGTAGGAGGTCATCCGGAGCATCGTTCAACAGATGAAGCGATTGTTGCGCAATGTGTAAGGTAAGAATAATGAGTATATATCATGAAGTGTACTGCAGCAGAGTTGTATAGCTCGTGTATGTGTTCTTGAAGAAGGTTTCTTTGGTCTTCACGAATATATTAGTGAGTTGGGGAAGATGGAGTGGTTAGTTGACCATCATTCAGAAGAGTGTGAAGGTAGGATAGAGAGGAGAGTTTTATCTAGTGTGCAAGTATTATCGAGTGGTAAAACTCCTTGGAATAGCGGTAAAGAAAGGAAACGAGGTAGCTGCAAAGACTTCTTCACTGGCGAAGGAAGGTTTGCTGAAGGTAAAAGAGGGATGGAATGCTCAGCAGAATAAAGGGAAGGTGACGAATGTGTCTAGTAAGCCAAGCAAGGGAGTCTCGTTCTTTCAGAAAGCTGTGAAATCATTTCGAGACATTGCTGCCGATATTGCTGCCGATATTGCTGCTGATATAAAAGAGGATTCTGGGGCAAAATCTTCTACTAATCCTGACGTCGCTACTGGATCAGAAGTCAATGAAGTCAAAGAGGATAATAAAGTGAATGCCAATGCCACTCTGTTGTCTGAGTCAGTCGATGACAATGACACGACTTCACTGAGTGATCTGGAAAAAGGTGATTTCATCGCCTTGGATGTGCTGGATGAAACAGTGAAGCGATTGAGTGTAGAAGAATGGGAAGAAGGTTCAGAGAAAATCAAGGTAGGATTAAAAAGAGAATGTAAAAGTAGGGTGGATTGCTGCTGTGCGGTAGTCAGCGTCTCGTGATGACACGAAAAATAGGAGAAAAGCGATGTGCTGTCGTGGATTGTGCAAGACTGGAATCGCTCGAGAAAATGACGAAAAAGAAAGAACACCCGAATGTGGTAACGCTCTTGTTTGCAGGAGAAAAAGATAAGAAGCAATGGAGGATGTATGTAAAGGATGTGCTTCTGTTTTGCAATGAAATCACATCTGCATTGGCTTCACTGGAAGAGTTTATTGTTTGTTAGAAAAGATAGTTAGGCAGTCATTTTTTTCCACTTGGAATAGATCTTGCAGTATTATGGAAAACGGAAATATTGATGAATCGCTCTACAGCAGACAACTGTATGTGCTCGGAGAAGAAGCGATGAAGAAGATGAGTGCCTCAAGTGCTCTCATCGTTGGCATGAAAGGATTGGGAGTTGAAATTGGTACCCTATTGTTCTCTCGCTAAACCATAGCGAAGAATATCATTCTCGCTGGAATCAGGAATGTAGCCATTTTCGACAACGAAGCTGCGTGTATTAAAGATATGTCTACAAATTTTTATATCACAGAGCAAGATTTAGGCAGACCTCGTGCAGAGGTTTAAGTACACAGCAATTTCAATTCTTAGATTGTTCT